>JANPWX010018768.1:72369-152769 GCA_024734555.1 Trochalopteron elliotii | reverse complement strand
CTCTGAGATCCTTAAAACGAACCATCACGAACCCCGCTTGTATTAGCAGATCGTGACACCAGTCAATCCAGAAATTATACATTTTTGAAGGATTTTGATTGTGACAACAAAAATATATCTGTTACAAGACAGTGAATAGAAAGTACTTTACTGAAATGAGTGTTCAGTGTCAACATTAGAATCAGTATTTGCATATCCTTGGTTTCTCCTTTCTTTCAAAGAAAACTAAATTAAAAGACTTGGGGATAGAGAAGATGTGTCCCTCACACTTGCTGTTTATTACTGCTTGCTGCATTTCATATCATCATATTTTTTAAGCTGAAGGCCATTCCCAGTCTCCCTCCTCAACAATGTATCCACTTGAAGTTTCTCGTATCACTACTTCTTGTTTCCTTCTGCACTTCAGCATAGAGTATGCTTAATTTAATTGTTTTTTAAACTCTGACTCTTTCCTCATCACAGTAAGAAGAGCAACCTTTTGCACCTTCCCTCTTTATTCTGCTGTTTTGTTAGCAAATTAGCCAGCATTTCACTTCTCTAGTATCATTGCAATAAGATGTTCATAAAGACATTTCCAAGCAGACTGAGAAGAATTAATTGTAGAGTTGCAAAGCATTCTAATTAAGGGATGAAAGAGGCCTGGCAATCTTCATGGTATTTAATGTGTCATCTTCCTATCTCTTTGTCCTGGTTTAGGGCAAATTTGGGAGGAAATCTCCGAATGGGGTTCCTCTGGAAAGCAAATCCAAACAGCCCCTCCCCCCAGCCGGTCCGGGGAAAGAACTCCCTCAGAGAAGAGTGGAAAAAAACCTATGTATTTAACAAACAAAATGCCCACAAGCATAAAGAATGAATAATAATAATAATAATAACAATAATAATAATATGAAACAATAAAACCTCTTGCTGCTCCGGAGAGAGATGGCAAAACTCAGAGTCCGTGTCAGGAGTCTGTTTATCAGTCCCAGTCCCTTCGGTGCTGAAAAATGCTGAGCCCCGGCCCGGTGGGCCACGGGCACAAGATCCCGGTGCTCCTCTGGGTTTTTCAGTCCAGAGCAGATTTAAACAGTCCCAAAGAAAAAAAGGGAAAAACAGTCCAGGAAAGCTTCTTTGCCTCAGCTAGCAAGATTAACAAAGGGAAAAAAAAACAAACTCTCTCTGGCTGCCCTCCGTGCATCTGACAAAGGAAAAAAAACAACCACACAGTCCCAAAGACGAGAGCAGATTCAGAGGAGTGAACACTGCTTTTCAAAACAAACTGCGCGCTTCTTCTTTCCCGGCTCACTCTCAGAACCAGTCTTAAAGGTACAGAACACAGAACAGACAATGTGGGGATACAGGTATCATAGTCACCCTAGGACACTCTTAAACTCAATAATCTGCAAACCACCACTATATCAGAGCGTTATATTTAACTTATGTCAAGTTGGATCACACTCACACCCTGCTTTTGGGAGCCAACTGTGTGTGGAAACTAGACTGTTTTACATTAGTCAGCAGAACATTTAAATAATTCTTACCAGATTATTTACAGTGGATTACAAATTCTTATATATAATTTTAAGTTAATGATTGGGCAAAGTAATAGACCACAAAAATTATTGGGTGCATACGTGTTTTGCTTTGATGATTCTTAATTTCTCTTTGTTTTGGAGCACTTCAGCACTCTACTTTTCCCCATTTGAAGAGAAAAAAAAAAAAAAGAGAAAAAGGCATAAGACCTCAATATTTCTGCCTGTCTTCTCCAAGTGTTGCTTAAATCAAGAGGATTTTCCTCCCTGCTGAAGAGTGAGGTCATGAGGAGATCCTGGTAAATTGGTTAGTGCTTTCCAGACAGACTGGCAAGTGTCTGTCAGTATTGCACAGAATTTTGACTGTGTTTCAAAGACATGAGGAAAAACTGGAGGGAAAAGGATTAAGACTTTATATCAAATAAAAAAGTGAATGAACCATTGTTGCCTGGAAGGCTGACCTGAAACAGAGACTGGACAGAGCTAAAGAAAAAAGTAGGTATTTATTGAAAGGCCTCCAGGATCCACCCTGGGCAGGACAGGAGCCCGACCAAGGCTGCGCCCTGGGTAGACCAAGAATAGTCACAAAAAAATGGCACCCCAGTCACGAGATCTTACACTTTTATAATTTTTGGTCCATTTGCATATTGGGGTTTAATTGTTCAATTACAGCTTCAGGTTGTGAGGTCTCATCCTTCTTGTTTCTCCCTTCAGTCCACCGTTATTTATGCTTTTAGGCCTGAAAGGTGTCCTTGGTTCTCCGCAGGAAAAGGATTTGTTTTGTCTACCTACTCTGTGAAGAGAGCTTACTGCCACTTAATATGAGGCTCAGAACTACATCCCTAGGCAGCACAGAATCTGCAAACATGAAAACTAAAACTTCAGGCATCACCATCAGGAAAGAAAAAAGTTATATCAGAATAGGTCAAGTGGAATATCACACAGGAAAAGAGATTGTACTCATTCTCCATGCACAGAGATTTCTGCAGGCTTCTAAAAATTGTAGGTGTTCTATGACAGTGAAAAAGGGGATTTGCTGACTCAGTCTAGAAAATAGACTTTGAAAGCCAAGTGAAAGAAAGAGCACTGTCGCGATAGGACACAAAATAAAGATACTTGACTCCAGTAGAAATCAGAAGGCTTTATTTACAATTCATTCAGCCCTTTTATAACATGCTGTAATGGAGTGTTTTTGGTTAATACAGAAGGGGGAGATGTGGGAATACACAGGACAGAGAGTAAGACAGACTTAATTAGCATGACTGGTTTGATAACCAGGATGCCATGGCAGGAACAAACAGCTCTGAGATTACAGAAGATGGGATTAAACATGCTTACAGGAAGAGGAGAGATTCAATCAACCCCCTTCGAGAAAGATGTTGTAAAATGCATAAGTTGCTTGTATGATCTTTTAACCTAATTATTGTAGTGGAAATTATTAACCTTCCTGAAATGGTATATAAGCTTTTGGAAAACCTGAGTAAAATCGAATTCTGATCACCAAATCAGTCTTCCTGTCTCTCCATCAATCGTCAATACCTGTGCTCTTCCGTAAACAATGCCTACGTACTTCTGCCGACGCCATTTTGTGACCAAGACATCCAACCTCCTGCTGCACCGCCACCTCTGGCCGATTCCATTATTGCACTCTCCAATATTTATACAACAACAAATGCAACTACCAATTTTTACACAGAAGGGGAAAGCATGAATACAGCCTCAAAGCCTGAAGAAGAAGCATCTTTGCAGGACACAAATCCACAGAATACAAACAGAGAATTAGTCCTATTTCCTCCATTTTTAGGAGTCATCTCAAATACTAATACAAAAGATCCTTCAAGAGACATACTAAATTTTACCAATTTGGGAGAGTTTAGAACAGAGGCATTAAAGGAAGAAGATTTCAACATGACATCAACACAAATAATGTCCATGCCAATTAGATATGGCAGACTGTGGTGGTTTCACATTTGCTAAATTTTGTTTGCCAACTAGGAGATAGAATTTTGGGAGAAAAAGGCGAAACAGGCTCAACTTAAAAGTAAACAGATAGTTTATTAACACATAGTAAGGAAAAGAAAAAAAACGAAACTTTTAAAACTCTTTTTTTCTCCTCACAAGTGTTTACTTTTTTACAAACAACATAGAGACAAAACCTGTGACATTTAGTCAGTTTCACCATTTAAATATAGTTTTTCATCAATTCTTCAGGAGAGGAGTCTTTTGTTTACTATGGAATTTTTTTACTGACAACTTAGAAAAGTTCCCTTGTGAGTTGGAACTCTTACAGAAACAGCCTCCTGGGAAACACCTGCTTCTATGTGGTCTTCTCCCATTAGCAGTTTCTTAAGCTGCTTATGGGTTGTGGAACTCAGGCATCTGGGGTGTTACTTTTTAAAGATAAGCAACTTCAAAGCAAAGGATTTTTTTCTCAAGGAACAGAGATGTTTTCTCACTTCTTTCACTGGTGCAGGAGCTTCTCATCTCTTTTTTTCTGTTCAGGCATCTTATGGGATTGTACAGTCCATTACAAACAGCTTTGTTCAAAAATCCACAAATCATCTCTCCAAATGCATATTTTTTTATGATTTAAAGGACAATCTACCAATAGAGTTCACTTCCATAGCTCAAAGAAGAAAGTACAGCCAGCAGGCAACTTCTTCATCCTTCCTCTAATTAATCCTTTTCTCACTCTCCATCTGGCTGTTATGCTAAGTCTTCTCTATGCTCAATCACTTTGTTCTCACTCTGGGAAGAGCCAGTGCTTTGGAAGTCCCATCTCCTGGCAGAAAAGAGTTAAAGCTTGCCAAGGCCTGCGGTGGTCATGTGATCTCTGCCTGGAGGCAGCCAGGATTTTCAAAAGCCTCGGGAATGGGGGAAAAACTCAGGCTGATGAAAGGCTCCTTGCCCCTCACCCCTCGGTCTCATTCAAAGTAAGCCCAGATTGGAGTGGCTGCAGATTGCAGGCTCCCCTCCCCCTGCTGGGGAAAGGGCCCAGGCCTACGGCCAGGCCTTGGGCCAGCTCTCCCCCATAAGAGGAGCAGCAAAGTGTTTCCAGCTGCTAAAAACCAATCCAGGCTGGGATGGGGGCGCATCATCCCCTCTCGCGGCCTAAAAGTCACATAAGCCAAACAAGCCTCCTATAAAAGCCCGGGCCTGGGCAGGCCGGGCCGTCCCGGCCCCCTCCAAAGGAGAGAGCCAGGACTACCTTACCTCCTGTGAAAGCAAAAAAAAAAAATAAAACAACCCCAGGCTTCCTTCTAACTTTTAAAGCTGTGTAACCCAAAAGTGTATCCCTGCACACAATTGGCTATTTTAGTTGTCAATTCAAAAAAAATCACCAATTGCACCTTACCATCTGTTCTAAACCAACACACAGACAAAATGCAAATCCCAAATGGATGCCACTGACACACGACATAATTAAAGACTTGAGAGGGGCAATTAAAGAGAGTGGCTTAAGCTCTCCCTACTTCAAGCAACTATTGAAAGGCACTTTCAAAAATTATGATCTGGTACCTTATGACTACAAATGTATTGCCAGCACAATCATAACAGATTCACAATACATGCTATGGGAAGTCAAATGGAGAAGAGTTCTCACCAAATTAATAGAGACTTATGCTGGAGGCCCAAATGCAGCCCTCACAATGGCCCAAATAGCAGGAGATGCTCCTCATCATAAACCTGAGGACCAAGCTGCGGATCTGCCTCAAGATGTGATTTCAGATATTAAGGAAGCAGCTTGGAAAGCTATTCTGCAAATCCAACCTACTGGAAGCCCAGAGGGCATTTATACTGAAGTAAAGCAAGGAATATCTGAGCCATTCACCTCTTTCATAGATTGCCTTACTCAATCAGTGGAGAGGCAGTGCAGTGATGAAGTGGCAAATCCCTATCTGCTTTGAAGCTTGGCTTTCACGAATGCCAATGAAGAATGCAAACACATAATTAGTGCCTTACCTGGTCCACAGCCATCCTTGCCCCAAATGACAGAGGCTTGCAGCAAGATAGGCACTCCTCAACATGTAGCAGCAATCCAAGCAAATGTCTTAGGGGAACAATTTGGGAAACTTCTAGAAGCAGCAGATCAAAGACTAGAAAAAACCCTCACAGCTCTCCATATAACTCCTCAACAAGACAACTCCACAGAAGTCATGGCAGCAGAACTCACCAAAAGGCCATGTTTCAAGTGTGGAAAATTTGGATATATAAGAAAGTATTGCCCAGAGTCTGCAGAAAATGCGAAAGCACCGAATCATTGCCCAAGATGCAGAAAAGAGAGACACTTTGCAAATCAGTGTCATTCCAAAGTGGATGTGGATGGAAGACCTCTACCTCTGCCGGGAAACCCCAAAAAGAGTGCAGCACACCGATGCGCTACAACAAAAGTGATGGCAGTGACTCATCAGCCTGGGACCCCTCAAGACACACAATATGCGGGGAACGCCAATCAAATTCCCTACACAGGACCCTCTGCTGCTTCCCCAGCAACCCAGAATTATTACCCCTAGGGGCACAATGTGAATTGGCAGCTTCCAAATTAACATACTTCATGAATGAGAGTCATGCAGTGATATCCACAGGAGTCACTGGAGCATCATGGAAAAGGCGAGAATTTTTAATTGTAGGTAAGGACAGAAGCACTGCCACAAGAAGAAGCATTTTAGGGCTCATCATCTATCCAACAGTCATTTCAGCTAACCATAATGAGGAATTAACAGTTTTGGCTCAGGCCTTACAATCTCCATTGATTGTTCCGGAAAATACTCCAATAGCCAAGGCCATTGCTTTACCATCCAATGCAATAGAACAAGGAGTCATGCCAATAGTGAGTCAGCAGGCATCATCTGAAAGTAAAAACATGGAGACTGATGTCTTCTGGGTAAAACAAATAGGCCATGATTGACCACAAATAACGTGCAACTTGACACATAATAGCAAAGCAATCACAATCACAGGCATGTTGGACACTGGTGCATATGTCACAGTCAATTCCTATGTCTTTTGGCCCAGAGAGTGGAACTTGATAACACCTTTGAAATCTCTCACAGGAATTGGAGGAACCATGTTATGCATGCAGAGTGAAAAGTCAATCATCGTTACAGGGCCAGAAGGGAAGGCAGCAATCATCCATCCCTTCATTGTGCAGAAACCCATCACAGAATGGGGAAGAGACGTCCTGTCACAATGGGGAACAAGAATAGAAGTGGATTTTTAATAGGGGTTACTGAGGCACTCATCACCTTGAAACTGACCTGGAAGACAGACAATCCTGTCTGGGTGGACCAGTGGCCCCTGGAACAAGAGAAACTGAGTGCTCTCAAAAAATTAGTAAAGGAACAATTGCAGAAAGGCCACATCAAGCTGAGAAATAGTCCCTGGAATTCTCCAGTGTTTGTTATCCACAAAAAAAATTCCAATTCATGAAGATTGCTCCATGACCTCAGGAAAATCAATGAGGTCATCGAAGAAATGGGACAACTTCAACTCAGACTTCCTTCTCTCTTGATGATCCCGAGAGAGTGGCCACTTGTAATTATAGATCTGAAAGATTGTTTTTTCAACATTCCACTTCATCCAGAAGATGCTCCTCAATTTGCATTTTCTGTCCCAAGCATCAACAAACAAGAACCTTTGCAAAGATATCATTGGGTGGTTCTTCCTCAAAGACTTAAAAACTTGCCAACAATTTGCCAATGGTTCATGGCATGGGCCTTGTCTCCAGCTCGAGAGAAACATCCGCAAGCCATGATCATACATTACATGGATGATCTCCTCATTGCAGCGCCAACACACAAAGAAATGCAAGAGGCTTGTGACAGCGTGATTGCAGAAGTTCAAAAAGCAGGACTGGAAGTCTACATCAAAAGTCCAAGAAATCTCTGTCAGGCGATTGAAAAGACGGGGTCCCCATGGTTTGCATCATGAAGCTGATTTTATTAAACACACTGCTGGTTTATATACCTTTCAAGCATAACAACAATATCTATGTCTGTTGGTAACATTGCTTAGCTATGGGCTAGTACAGACTTGTACAGGCCTGTACTGTCTTGCACACAAACATACATACATACACCTTGATCTCTTCCTTCTTCAGGGTCTTGCCTCAACTTGCCAGGGCTTGTAGCCCTCTAGCACATCTACTTCTGTAATGAGTTCAGCAGTACTTTGAGTCCTGCTTCCAAGCTGTATTCCTACATTTCCCTCTTCTCTTTCCACCATTATGATCTTTTTCATGGAGTTATCAATCAGTCTCTAAACACATTGTAAAACACATGGCAAACAAATTATTATAAGCAACAGTACGACTAAAACATAAATTTTTGCTTTAACTAAATGCTTAAGCTAGTTAAAAAGCTCTTATTTCCTAAGTATGTATTTAAGTCAATCACTATTATTTACAACTTTTAATTTGGTAACATTCTCTCGAAGGGCCTTTATGCTAGCATGAATCGATTGAGAGTGGTCAGACAGGTTCATGCAACACAAGCCTTCAAAGTCTTCACAGCCATGTCTTAGTAGTCCTGCTTTTGTTCTTGTCTTGGTCACAAGGGCTGATTGACAATTAGGTAATTTTTCTTTTCTTTGGGCCTCATTGTCTTGGAGGCAATTAATGTTTTTTCAGATGAGCAGGTAACTACTTTGGACCTGTTGGTGATAAAACATATGCATACCTTCTCCCTAGGTTAATAAATTAGCTAGGTCTTATCATTGTACACTCAAAGATCTTTACGTAAAAACTTTTAAGAATTGCCTCTACACATGCAAATCTTTAAAGCAGTATTGCTCTGCTAAGGATCAAATCTGATTTGATTTGCTTTCAAAATTTTTAGTATAAATATTAATGTAAATCTGCTTAAAGAGCCATACTCCCCCTTCTTTTGCTTTTAAACAATATATGTATCTCTCGTTATGAACATAAAGGTAACATAAAAAGTAAAACAATTTCTGACAAAACAATAAACTTACACTAAGTAAAAATAAATCAAATAATATATTCAATTAGTAGTATATAAAAAATTAAATGGTAATTTAAAACAGTGCATTATTAATTCTCTAAATACTATATTATTACCCAGAGTTTGCAATAGCTAGTAAGCTTCATTTTAGAGTGAGGGCTTGGAGAACCATTCCCAGGTAGAGGTTTCCAAGTTCACTTCAAAAGGAGGTCTAACTATTATGGGTCTAAATTCAGCAAGTCAAAATGACTTGAATACAGTTTTGGTGCAGAAGACACCTGGATTTATTGGCATACGTCTCAACCAGCTAAGGCTAGGACTTGGCCATGGCCCAGGCCTTAACTGGAAGAGTTTCCTTAATATATTCTAAAAGGCTTTTAGAAATAGTAGTTAGGAAAGTTTCTTAAAATAATACATGTCTTGTAGATAGCTATATAACAACATGTGAAGGTTTGTACAGCAGTCGGCTTTGTCATTTATCTTTAGCTAAGTAGCAATAAAGCAAAAAAGAACATTAAACAGTTTACCACTAATAACAATCATAAAATTGTTAATTATTTCTCAGTGCAACGTATGAAAAATAAAACGTTAAAAATTATTATTATGCTTATAACAAAATAGTTATATCTCATAATTTAAATAAACAAATTTTTATAAAATTAATTCAGGCTTTAAGCCATTCATTTGTATAGTAAAAGAATTATATCTTATAATTTAAACAAATATATTTCAACAAAACTTAAAATCAACTTTACTAAAACTTAAATTCACTAAACATAACAAAAAATATTCCTAAAAAAACTTGAAGCTAACATTATTAAAACTAAACAAAAATTAATCTTAACAAAAATTAATTTAGACTTTATCATTACAAAAAAGTTACTAAAAATTTGTTATACAACAGTTAAACATCAAGGTAAAAAAATGCAAGTAAACAATTGTACTAAAATAGCAGCAACATAAATTTATCAAAGGGATTAAACTGTTGCAACTTTTTAAGATTGCCTATAAAATAAATTTGAGTTTGGCTTAATAAAAGTAATGGGATATAAATATCAAAGGCTAAACCAATAAAAATTTAGTTATATAATAGTGCCATAAGTTTTACACAAGTAACTTGGTTAGGTTAGTGGGTTTATAAAACTGACACTTGTATATAAACTATTACAATGTTAGGAGTTCAAATTATACTAAAAAGAAGCTATTATTTATTGTATTTGTGGTCCATCAATATACTTAAACTGGTTTAATATCAAGTCTTATTTTAATTTAAATGTGGCAAGGATAAATAATTATACTTGAATCACTAAATAGCTATACCAAAAAATTCACAATAAAATTACTTTGTTAAAACTGTAAGGCAAAAAGCAAACAACTGGTAAAGCTGACAGTGGAGTTTCACGTACTAATTATAGCTAAGTCTCAAATAACTACTGCAAATAAGCTTTAAAGTTTGTCTTAAATGTGAGCAAAAGAATGTTAAATTTATGACTTAGCTAATTACTCCCAGTGAATCATGCAGTCTTGCTATGTTACCGATATGTAGGAAAACACCACATCCACACAAACACCTTTGAATTTTTCCAGTGACAATCATATTAAAAATCATAAATCACAGGTTAAATTTTAACAGAATTTCAGCCAGTACATAGTATCAGTTGGTATTTTGATGTGCTATATCTTCAGCATGCTGTGCAGGTTATGGCCATGCTGGCCAGCGGCAGGCAGAGGGGCTGCACCCCCTGCACCAGCAGCAGCAGTCACAGCCAGGGCTCCTGGCAGGCACAATGCGGGGGGGGGGGGGCAAAGATCTGGTTCTTTTCCAGGGTCCACAGGTCCTGGTCAAAGGGGTACTCTCCTTCACCGTCGCTGTCGTTTGGGAAGTAGCAAGCAGCGAATGCCCCTACAGATCGTGAGGGGCACATCTCCCTCTCACTCGTAAGAGGGGGGGCCATGGACTGTGTAGAGGGACTCGGTCTTTCCCAATCATAAAGAACTCTGAGGTTCTGCCACAAAGGGAAGGCAAGAGGCATCCCCTTTATCTTTGGCATGGGAGTTTTCTTGGGCTTTCAGGACCTCAAAAATCACTGACCAGGAGGGGAGCATTTCTGCAACCATTTTGTTCCCTTTTGTTGCACAATCACACAGTTTTACTTTCACTTTGTTCCACAAATCTGTCGTAAAGATTATGGACTTGGTAACTCCCGGTAGCTTAACTGCTGTCTATCTCAATAGAGCTTTCAAGTGGTGTGAAGGCCAGGATTTGCCATGCTGTTGTATCAGCTTGGTCATAAGTTCAAAAACGTCTCTTTCCTGAGCAGACATCTCCTGCCCCATCCTCCCCTGGAGCTCACCTCCTTTCCAGAGGGATTTAGTCATCACTGGCCAGCTTCCCCCTTCCTTTCAGGGGCACTTAGTCTTGCAGGGCTCACCGACAGCCGCTCAGGTAGGTGGACATCACTAACCTCACCATGGAAATACTTGGGATGGAGAATCACAAAGCAAACAATTAGGCCACAGAATATACACCTCAGAACCAATGTCAACAATTTGCAGGATTTACAGCAGCTTTTAGGAGAAATCAGTTGGATCAGGCCAATTTTGGGGATCACCAATTATGAACTTGCACCACTTTTCAACTTATTGAGAGGAGACTGCAACATTAAATCTCCCAGAACCCTCACCCCTGAGGCCCAAGAAGCCCTTGAGAAAGTTGCTGAGGCCCTTCAACAAAAACAAGCACATTGTTGTACGTCAGGGCCATTTCTTCTTGCAGTGTTGGGAGAAAACATGCAATTGTATGGTCTCATATTTTAATGGGACACTTCAAAGACAGATCCTTTGCTGATAATCAAATGCATTTTCTTATCCTACAGATCTCCACAAACAATTTTTACAACATTAGAAATGACAGCTCAGATCATAATCAGGGCCAGAGTGAGACTGCTGAAAATGGCAGGCAAAGATTTCGCAACAATTTATCTGCCATTGAAAAGAGAATATTTTGATTGGGAGTTCCAAAAATCAGAAGAATTGCAAATTGCATTGCTGAACTATTCAGGTGTCTGTTCGATTCACTTTTCAAGCCACAAACTGTTGCAAGCAAAATTAGGTTTTAGAGAAAAGCCCAAGCTGAGTGAAGTACCGTTGAATGCAATAACATTATTCACTGACACTTCAGGGAAGACACACAAATCAGTAATAACATGGCAGAACCCAACAACAAAACCATGGGAATCAGACATTCAAATAGTGGAAGGTTCTCCTCGAATTGTAGAGTTGGCAGCAGTAGTCAGAGCATTTCAATTATTTTAAGAACCCCTCAATCTAATTACAGATTCAGCTTATGTAGCCAATGTAGTCAAAAGAATAGAAGGATCACTCAAACAATGTTGATAATGATGATCTGTATCATTATCTTGCAGGCATGCAAAAAGTTCTACAACACAGAAAAAACAAATACTTTATCTCTCACATCAGAGCACATTGTTCACTTCCAGGATTCTTGGTAGAAGGAAATGCAGAAGCAGACAAATTAATGATGGCCATGGCAGACACCTTGCCAAACATTTTTGAGCAGGCAAAACTGAGTCACGCATTCTTTCATCAAAATGCACAAGCACTTATGCGAGCATTTAGTATTTCCAAAGTTCATAAGTGCTTGTCCTGATTATCAGCTCGTGCAACCTCCTGTATCCACTGGAACAGTGAATCCAAGAGGATCGCAGAGTCTGCAGTTATGGAAAACAGATATCACAAAATACCCATCTTTCAGGAAACTCAAAAATGTCCATGTATCAGTAGACACCTTTTCAGGTGCAGTCTTTGCCTCCTTGCATACAGGCGAAACAGCAAAACATGCATGTCAGCATTTTCTGCAAGCATTCGCTTCACTAGGTGTGCCTCAGGAAATAGACAGACAATGGCCCAGCCTACAAAGCAGAAAAGTTTGAGACATTCTTAATGAATTGGGGTGTGCATCACGCCTTTGGCATCCCTCACTCTCCCACAGGTCAGGCAATCATTGAGAGAACACACCACACTTTAAAATCCCTTTTGGATAAACAAAAAAGGGGAGAGGCAAAGGTAACGCCTCAAATGCGCTTGAACAAAGTGCTGTATGTTTTAAATTTTTTAAACAGCTCTTTTGCAGAAAAATTTTTAGTTTTGATCAGAAATCCAGATATGGGAAAGATTGAAGGACCATTTCCACTAATAACCTAGGGCAAAGGATATGCTTGTGTCTCCACAGGTTTTGGTCCAAAGTGGATCCCTTTGAAAAATGTGAAGGCCTATTTACTGCAGATACACGCAGACAACCCTGAGAGCAGAGAAGCAAGCACGCAGACCTGAACTGCAGTAGTGATGACAAACATCACACCTCTTTTGTCAGTTGATGACTAACATCTCTTGTCCCGCATGCAGAAGCTGTGAACTTTGGGCTTAATGCCAATGCAAGAGCATGGTGTGGATCATGTTATGATTCAGAATTTCATACGAGGTATAATATATGTCCTGGTTTAGGGCAAACCTGGGAGGAAACCTCCTTAAGGGGGCACTCCCTCCCCTCCCCCCAACCGGTTCGGAAAAAAACAAAACCTCCTCTGAGAGAAGTGGAAAGAATCCCGTTTATTAAACAGGCAAAGCACTCCCTAGCACAATAAATTGAACAATACCTGATGATGCCGCTCTGAAGAGATGACAGATTTAGGAAAGAAGTCCGTCCTGTAGGTGGTTGCTCTGTCTCAGAGCCTCTGGTGCTGGGGAGCGTTGCTGCGCAGATCTTGGTGGGTTCCAGATGCAGCCCCCACGGGGCTCCCCTGGGTCTTCAGTCCAGAGAGATTTTTAACAGTTCCAAGGAAAGGCGAAAAAAGAAAAAAATACAGGAAAGAAAAAAAGAAAAAAAAAAGGAGAAGAAGGAAAAAAAAGAAAGCAAAGCGTCTCCTCCTGCTGCTATCTACGCTAGCTAGCTAACTACTGGAAGAAAAAAAACTCTCCTTGTGTGTTGAATTCGACTCTCAAGGCCAGACGGTGGAGGACAGTTTCTGAAAACAAACTGCGTGCCTCTCCCCTCCCCCCAGCTCCCAGGCTTATCAGACGATTGGGATACAAACATCATGTCACCCCAAGACAACATTAAAATTTTAATTGTATCAGGTCATGAGAAACAAAATAGTCCTTGTCTCTGCAGTTTTTGGAGATAATCAAAAGAAGTTCAAATTTGCCGAGTTGAATGCAAAAGAAATAACTTAGTGCCTTACATTTGGTCTGTCCCAGAATAGAATTAGGAAAAGACAAAAAGGGAGTGTGCAAAAAGGTTTGCCAGTGCCTTGAATCAGAAAGGAAATCAAAGAGAAATATGAAACTAAATCAGATATCATACTTGTGCCTTATCACTTCATTGTTTGCCTTAAGTAACGTGATTCTGCCCTTGAGTCAACCAAAAACCAATGTTTGGGTGACCTTGGCCAATGCATCAGGCTTGGATACCATTTGTTTGACTTATTCAAGTCCAGAAAAGCCTTTCTCAACCTGCTTGGTCAGCTTACCGGTAGACCATTGGCCAATACCAAAAAATCTCTCCAGATCTTTCACAATTCATTATAATCCCACTGAGGAATGGAGTGTCTGGACCAAATTTCTCCCTGAGACACCCTATGAACCTCAAGAATTGGAAACCTTTGGCTCAGTGAAAATGGATTTTTGCATAATATTTGATTTTCCTGGGTCAAAACAAAGTAAAGACAAATTACAAATGTCACTCCAAATCATGCCTTGTACAAAAATGCAACATCTTGGTGAAATTTCACCTCAGTCTTGCACACAGCACCCAATCATATCCCTTTGCAGTTACCACAAGGGATCTTTCTCATTTGTGGAGATAGAGTTTGGCCTGCCATTCCATCAAATGTTGAAGGTGGTCCATGTAGCATTGGAAGACTTACTTTGTTGACACCTGACATAAAAATGAAAAAAGAACATAAACATAGAGAGAAGACGCTCATCAATCAATATAAACCTAATTGTGATGATAACTTTAGGGCCTGGGATTTTGGAAGGAGGTTTACAGCAGCTCTCCTTCTGCCTCAAGCTGCTTCAGGGGCAGCCTTGAAACAATTGAATCAACTAGGTTGTTGGCTAAGTAAGCAATCTCATGCCATTTCTCTCGCATTGAGCAATTTGTTAACTGATGTTCAAAGTGTGAGACACGCAACTCTGCAAAACAGAGCAGCTATTAATTTTTCTTTTGTTAGTGCATGGACATGGATGTAAAGACTTTGATGGAATGTGTTGCATGAACCTTTCCGACCATTCGTTATCTATACATAAGAGCATACAACAATTGCAGGAAGTTATGACCAAACTCAGAATTGAAGAAGGATCATGGTTTAATGATCTGTTTGGATGGCTGAGCCTTGCACCATTGTGGAGAGAACTTTTGAAAATAGACATGTATGTGTTGATTGTCATCATAGTTATCATGGTATTTGTGCCTTGTCTACTTCAGTGTATCCAACAAAGGTTTGACAAAGCTGTCAAAGCAGTTTTCATGGTTCAAACAGGAGGGGGAGATGTTGGAACCCTGGAGGCTGAGAATTTTAGACTTTCTGTGCTGACAGGCACTGACCCCCAAGAAAACACTGCATTTGACCTGAGGCCGTAGAGAAGGCTTCCAAAATTGAGTGATAGAACTGGGATAATGAGTGAGTAGTTTGAATAGAAGTGTGTAATATCACATGGTGGAAAACTTAGAGTTTAAGTTTTTAGAATATAGTAATATATATAAAGCAAGATGGAGGTTTTAGGGCAGAGGCTAGTCCTTCTTTTTCACCTTCTTCTTCATGGGTCTTGGTGGTATTTTGTAATTGGATAGAAAAGTCTGCATTGCGGGCCACAGGTGGTTGGTTATTGGGTTAAAAGTAAAAAAAAAAAATTAGGTGTCATTTCTTAATTGGACAGTTCATCCTTAAAAGGCCTTGTAGACAGAGAGATAGGGCTCCATTTTTAGTTTGTTAGCTAGAAGTGCTATAGAACTCACGGTTTGCAAGACTGTAATATAGATAAGAATTAATAAACATCTGAGTCCAAACAAGAAATACTGTCTCGCACATTTAATCCCAATCCTGGCAAAAAGAAGATAAAACGCAACAAACCCCCGGTGTTACAACCCCTTCCAAGAAGAAGAAAAAATGGGTTAAAGTTGTACGAGATTCCCTTCTGAGGGGAACGGAGAGCCTAATATGCCAACTGGGCCCAACCCATAGGGACATCTGCTGCCTCCCTGGGGTCTAGCTTATGGACATTACCAGGAAACTTCCTAGTAGCCCTCAGACTACTACCCATTACTTATCTTCCACATAGGGGGTGATGAAGTGGCAACATGTAGTCCAAGAGTGATCAAAGAAGACTTCAGGACATTAGGATGTTTGGTAAAGGAGTCTGGGACACAAGTTGTATTTTCCTCTATACTTCCACTTGAAAGCAGCAACACTGGAAGAAACAGATGGGTTGAGTCCATTAATTCATGGCTCTGTGGCTGGTGTCACCATCAAAATTTTGTGGTTTTTGACAATGGAATGGCCTATGAAGCACTGTACATGCTGGCATCGAATGGGACTCACCTTTTTCATGGAGGCATTGCCTTTTTCCCAACCTGGAAATGAAACTCAAGATAATTTTAGTAAGGAGGTAATAGAAGAGTGGATCTTTATTTGAAGGCCTTCAGGGGCAGTTATGGAAAGATATCCACAAAAGCCCACCCCCACAGGGGTGAGTACATCTTTATGGGTTTTAGGAAATTAGCATAATTGATAAAAAGCACAGATTAGAATAACAAGTGGTGATGCAATTCCCCCCCAGGTCAAGCCCCTTCTCTGGAGCCCCCCCTTCAGCACTAGCTCTACTTTGTCCATTAAATGTATCTGGAGGAGTTGTTCTCAATCTTGGTTCCCAGGAAGAACCAAGATAGCATAGGGGCCCTGCACCCCCTGGGGCTTGGAGGTCTGGAATTTGTCTTTCTGGCTAGGGAAAGGCCATAGAAAAGTACTGGGAAAACTAGTTACTAATACAATAGACTACAGAGCTACAAATATATGTGTGAAGAATACAGAGAACATATAAAAGAAAAAAGGCAAAACCCAAACGGCATCAGAGAGAGGAGAGTCTTTGTTCAGGAACCAGTTGGTCTCACTGGTAGAGCTTTAAACTAGATGTGATGGAGGAGGGGGACAGTATCAGACTTGCCATTGACAAGCTGTGGGTTGAGAGGCAAAGGTTAGAAGGACAGGGTGATTGATGCCTTAAGGTTTAGCTTTCATATTTTCCAGATTCTGTACTGCATTGGTATATAACTCTGAACTTCATATAAAGTGTTAACAAGTTGTCTTCACAGGGTAGTTAGACAAAACAATCCTTTTCCAGCCTGAGAACCAAGGGTACCATTCCAGCTTCAGGCCCAAGAAGTGTCAACAACAGCAAATTGAGGAGAGCAATCTAGAAGGATGGGACTTCATAACCTGAAGCTGTAATTGGACAATTAACCCCAATATGTAAATGAACCAAAACTTATAAAAGTGTGAAAACTTGTGACCAGTCGTCCATCTTGGGTGGAGCCACAGCCAGGGTCTTCTACTGGCCAAGCTGTATCCTTTGAAGGCCTCTTTTAATAAATACCTATTTTATTCCTTTAACACTGTCTAGCCTCTGTTCTTGTTGGGGTTTCAGTTCTCCTTTTGTTTTTTTTCTCTGAAGGAATTTTCTTCCATATGTCTTGCTAGGAGACAATAATGAGCAGATACTTAAGAGAGTCAAAAGACATGACCATAGCTCAGGGGAGGGTTCCAGCTGGCTACTCTCTCTTTATCTGAGGTCTCTCATGGAGGGCAGAGATGCCAGGGAGATTTGGGCTGGGAAAACAGAGTTGGGTGCAGTCCCTAGCTCTCTTGTTCTCTCGGCATTCAGAGGGGAGAGAGGCTGCCATCGCTGTGGGGAGAATTCGTCACCACTGCAGAGTTCTGTCTCTGACTGTCTTTCTTCTACCATGAGTGGAGCTCTGCTCTGGGACCTTATTAACACCCTACTTCACTAAAAGAGGGACTTTTTGACATCTTCTCAGGTGCCTCAGGGGAAAAACCCAGTGATCCTGAGCACACCTTTCCCTGCCCTGCTCCAAGCTGGGCCACCGCTGCCCTGTCGCTTCTTTACCACTGCTCTGAGTCTTCACTACACTGCAGGCCCACACCTCCTGCCTGCCAAGATGTTCAGTGGTTTCCACTACAGCTGCCGAGTCTGATACATCTCCTCTACCACCTGGGATTTTGGCTCATTCCTGCCATTCCAGCTTGCTGCTCCCAAGAGTCCTGCTGGGACACTGGGATGGGCTGCACCTCGGGATTTGTAAAGCATTCCTTTCTTCCATCCCTTCCTGTCTCGGTCAAGTCTGCCATTACAGTGTGGTCCCCAAGCTGCAGCCGCTGGGAATCATCGCACCTGCCCTGCCCACTGGGAGCCCACCAGAGCCCCTGCTGGCTGTGACCATAACTACACCAAAGAGGAAAGTGCCTGCAGCCAAGAAGGCTGTCACTGGGTTTCTGGTTGTCCTGGTTTGAGATAAAATTTGGGAGGAAACTTCCCAAAGCAGTCTCCTCTAAAAAGCAGATTCCAGCAGCCCCTCCCCCAACTGGTTCAGGAGAAAGATTTCCTTGGAGAAAAGTGGAATAAACCTGTTTATTTCACAAGCAAAGTACTCACAATCATGAGAAAAATAATAATATGAAACAATAAAACCTCTTCTTGCTCTGAAGAGCTGGCAAATTCAGAGTCCTTCTTTGGGTGTGTGTTGGCTTTGCTCAGTCTCTCCGGGGCTCGGGCCCTGGCATCCAGGCCCAGTGTGCAGCTTAGGGGGGGGCCCTGGGCAATCGTCCTGGTGTCCTGGACCAGAGAAAACTGAACAGTTCCAAAAGAAGAAGCCACAGTCTTGGGAAAACTTTTCTTGCCTTAGCTAACAAGGAAAACCAGTGAAAAAAGCAAAGGAAAACTTCCCATCTCTGTCTCTCTCTGCAGAGCTGAGAACTCAGAGAGCACTGAATGCCTTATCTCTGTGTTTTTCAAACACAGGCTCCTCAAGCATTTCACCACTTCTCCCCCCCTCTCTCTCTGGGCCTAGCTTAAAGCTACAGGACCCATTTCTCGGCAAAAGAACAGACAATGGGGATACTGGACCATATAGTCACCCAGGACACTGGTTTTGTTTGTTACTGCCATGTTATTGTTGTTTGTTGGCTTTGTTATACATACTAGTAAAGAACTGTTATTCCTATTCCCATATCTTTGCCCGAGAGCCCCTTAATTTCAAAACTATAATAATTTGGAGGGAAGGGGGTTGCATTTTCGATTCCAAGGGAGGCTCCTGCCTTCCCTAGCAGACACCTGTCTTTCAGAACAAGACACTTCTTGAGCTAGGTAATACACAGCCCTACCAGAGGAGATGAGATAGTGGATCTTATGGTCACCAGCCAGCAAGCTAATCAGGGACATCAAGACTGGAGGCAGCCTGGGCTGCAGTGATGAAGCACTGGTGATGATGCCTTTTTCTCATGTCCTAAAAACCACAAACCAGACACAGATAGGTGATAAAATGCAGTTACCTTTGTAAGGATCCTTATGGTGCACAACATGCTGGAATACATACCGAAAATGTGCCAAAGATGCATACTGTAACATAAAGCGGGTACAATTTTATATGTTTAGCAAATTAGCATAACTGACAAGAACCCCCAATTAGAGACATAGGTGATGAGGTAATTCCTCTCTGGTTCGACCCTTTTCTGAATACAACCCCCCTCCCTCCTTAGATAGTAACTACACTTTGTTTATGAAAAAGTGTCTCGGGAAGCCATTTTAACCTTGGTTCCCAAAGAATCTAACATTGGTCCCCTGGGGTTTGGAGCCTCTGGGGAATGTATTTTGTCTTTCTGTCTAATAGACTAGGTGAAATGCTAGCTATGAATCTATGTAGTTATACAATATTAGGCTACAGAGCTAAAATATATATATGTGAAGAATATAAAGAACATAAAAAGTGAAAAGGCAGAAATCAATTTGGCATGAGTGGAGTTTGCAGTCCTGAGGGATATGGGTAAGGTAAGGTGCTTTAGAAAAGGACACTTCCAGCTCTTCAAGGTGATTATCAGTAGGATCCCCTGGGAGACTGACCTCAAGAACAAGGGAGTGGAACAGAGATGGCACATCTTTAACGAAGTCTTCTAAAGAGCGCAAGAGCTGGCAATCCCCAGGAGCAAGAAAATGGGCAAGGAAGGCAAGAGACTGGCATGGCTGAGTAGGGAACTGCTGGTCAAACTAAAGGCAAAGAAGGAAATTCACAGGCAGTAGAAACAAGGACAGGTAACCTGGGAAGAGTATAAAGTTCAGTTGTGTAGGGATGGGGTGAGGAAGGCCAAGGCAAAGCTGGAACTGAACCTGGCAAAGGACACAGAATAACAGGAAGGGCTTCTACAGGTACATTAATCAGAAAATGAAGGTCAAAGAATGTGTAACCTCCTGATAAATGACACTGGTAAACTGGTAGCAACAGATGAGGAGGAGGCTGAGGTACTCAACTTTTTGCCTCAGTTTTCAATGGCAACCTCTCTTCCTACACCTCCTACACCTACACCTCCTAGGCTGGACCAGCCTAGCAGCCTCCTATGATGGAGTGACTCCATCAGTGGACAAAGGAAGGGCTACAGATGTCATCTGGACTTTTGTAAAGTGTTTGACATGGCCCCCCCACAACATCCTGCTCTCTAAATTGGAGGGAGACACATGCAATGGGTGGACTGTTTGATGGGTAAGGAATTGATTGGATGGTCACATCCAGAGGGTAGTGGTCAATGGCTCAGAGTCCTGATGGACATCAGTGACAAGTGGTGTCCCTCAGGGGTTCATATTGGGACCAGTGTTGTTTAATATTGTGACAATTTGACCGCTGGCCAAATGCCAGTGCACCAAAAAAAAAATCATTCACTCATTTTCTTCTGTTATAATTGAGCAGAGGAGGGGAAAGATCAATTAAAATAAAGCTCATGGGGTGAGATAAGAATTAGGAAAAAATACTTTAAGGGCAAAACAGGCTCAAAACTTTAAAAGGTATAAAGAAAAACATTATTAACCGAATTAGAAGAAGATAATGAGAACTAAAATAAGCCTTTAGAACACCTTTTCCCTCCCCCATCCCTTCTGTCCTTCCCAACGACAATGCAAGGAGACAAAATATGGGATTTTTAATCAGTTTGTCATTCCTAAAAATCTTTCTTCAGTTCACTTAGGGAGAGGAGTCTCTTTTGTTATGCCATGGAGTCTTTCTGACAAGGGACAGGTCTCTGTGAACTTTTCAATATAGGTTTAATTTTCATGAAGAGCAGCCCGCCCAAAATCTGCTATCGTGAAATCCTTCCCACACCTTGCACTCTTCCCATAACTGTTTTCATGGGCAATTAGCCTATGGGGTATAATTTTAAGGATGAACTGTTCTAGTATAAAAGCAAGGGTCCTCTTCCTCTGTCTCTGAAAGCAAAGGTTCTCTATCTCTCTGTTCAAGCCTCTTGCCAGGTGTCCTGGGGTGACATGATATTTGTATCCCCAATCGTCTGTTGGGTCTGGGAGCTGGGGGAGGGGAGAGGCGCGCAGTTTGTTTTTAGAAACTGTCCTCCACCGGCTGGCCTTGAGAGTTGAATTCAACACACAAGGAGAGGTTTTTTTTTTCAGTAGTTAGTTAGTTAGCGTGTAGCTAGCAGGGGAGGAAGAAGCTTCACTTTCTTTTTTCCTTCTCCTCCTGTTTTTTTTTTTTTCCTTTCCTGCTTTTTTTTTTCTTTTTTCGCCTTTCCTTGGAACTGTTAAAAATCTCTCTGGACTGAAGACCCGGGGAAGCGCCGTGGGGGCTTGTATCTGGAACCCACCAAGATCTGCGCAGCAACGCTCCCCAGCACCAGAGGAACTGAGACAGAGCAACCACCTACAGAAGGGACTTCTTTCCTAAATCTGTCATCTCTCCAGAGCGGCACGAAGTTCTTATCATTGGGTATTGTTCAATTTATTGTGCCAGGGAGTGCTTTGCCTGTTTAATAAACGGGATTCTTTCCACTTCTCTCTGAGGAGGTTTCTTTTTCAAACCGGTTGGGGGGAGGGGAGGGAGTGCCCCCTTAAGGAGGTTTCCTCCCAGATTTGCCCTAAACCCCGACACCAGGTCACAGCTTTTCAGTATCTACACATTCCAGCACTAGTGCTTTTTTCTCTTAGGCTGCGGGTGAATGCTGCATCCCCCCATACACTTCATGAGTTACAGGGATACAGTTTGTTGTATTATGGTCCTCATCATGGCTTGCAGAAGAACCTCAGCTCCTAGTCTTGGAGCACCTCCTCCTCCCCCTCCCTCTTTTGCACCAACCTTGGTGTTGCCATATTGTTCTCCACACTTGTCCTTACTTTTCTTTTTCTCTGATTCAGGAGAGAATTGGTGTCTGTAGGTTCATCTGTTCTCAAGTTCTATTAATTGAAAAGATTTTATAGAGTTCTGCAGTGCTGAAAAGTTGATTCCGTCTGGGCTTTGCATCTGGGAGTTGTTTGCTCTGCCTCTTGCTGCTGGTTATGTGATCCCTGCTGGGCACAGACCGTGGAGCCACTCCTGGTGTTGCTTTCAGCTTCATAGTTGCTCGCAGCACGGGGATGGCTCCCTGGCAGTGGGATCTTGGTGCCTTGCAGCGCGGGGATGGCTCCCCAGCAACAGGATCTCAGTGGCCGTGAAAGGACACAGTGGCCCCCTCCCCCCCCCCTCCAAGGAGCGGCCCCGGCCCCACTGGCTACCTTTCCAAAGGCAGAAAGAGAATTTCTCACGGTTTCTTCTTTTTTAAATATGTTATCATAGAGGCATTTCTAGCTTTTCTGATTGGCTTAGCAGTATGTCAGTTCTCAGAGCTAGCCAGAGATTGGGTTTGCCAGGCATGGAGGAAGCTGTTAGCAGCTTCCCACAGGGAATCACTTCCATGGCTGATTTTTCCATCTTCACCAAAGATCAATTAATGCAAAACCAGGACATGAATGATATGAACAAAGGGATCAAGTGCACCTTCAGCAAGTTTGCAGGTGACACCAAGCTGAGTGGTGTGGTTGACACACCTCAAAGAGGGGGTGGAATCCAGAGTGACCTGGACAAGCTCGAGAAGTAGGCCCATGGGAATTTCATTAGGTTTTGCAAAGCCAAGTGCAAGTTGTATCCAGGTCAGGGCAACCCCTGGTATCAATAGAGGCTAGGGGATGAAATGATAGAGAGCAGTCCTGCCGAGAAGGACTTGGTGGTATGTAGTAAAGCACCCCCACACCAAGCAGGTGTTTCTGTATAAGGAAAAAAGTTTTGGTTTACCTTCAGACATATTAGGAAGTTAAGCTAGAATTTTCCATGCCTTTCTCATGGCAATTGGCCCAGGGCCAGTACAGAGGTACTGGTTGGGCCTTGGAAATATTTCTCAAAACCTGTAGTTGTTTTTATTGGCAGTTTGCCAATAGACCCTTCCTGGATTATTCAGTACTTAAAAGGAAAACAAAGGAGCTCAGGCGCTTTTTGTAGGGTGACTTAGCAAGGTGTCAGAGGCTTCTCTGACACCTGTGCTCAGCTTTTTCTTTTGTTTCTGTATTGTTTGTTTTTTTTTCATTTATTAAACCTTTTGCTTTTACAAAACACACTTGAAGAGCTGTCTTGCAAAATTATTCTAAGCTATTCTGAGAAGTGCAGGACACCCTCAGACTTGATACATCTTCACATGTCTCATTCCACTCTGGACAAGTGCAAGGCTGTATCAGTGGTACTGGTGTCTAAGAGGCTAGACATGATCTGGCAACGTGCACTTGCAGCCCAGAAAGCCAATTCTATCTTAGGCTTCATCAAAAGAAGCATGGCCAGCAGATTGAGGGAGGTGATACTTCCTCTCTACTCTGCTCTTATGAGACCCCACCTGCAGTATTGCATCCAGCTCTGGGGTTCCCAGCAGAGGAAAGACATCAACCTGTTGGAGTGAGTCCAGACGAGGCCACCAAGATTATTAGAGGGATGGAGCACCTCTGCTGTGAGGAAAGGCTGAGAGAACTGTGTTTATTCAGCCCGGAAAAGAAAAGGCTTCATGGTGACCTAACTGTAGTCTTCTAGTACCTGAATGGAACCTACAAGAAAGATGGAGAAAGACTTTTTACAAGGGCATGTAGTGACTCCATTTCTCATGCCTACTGTTGTTCATCCTCTGCCTGTTTTGGGAAGTAGAATTCCTGTGGAGAGATAACACACTTTACAGACCTTTGATGAAGCCTTTTGTTACAGTGAGGCAGGCAGCAAACTCCAACCTTCCCTCCTGTCTGCTAGGATGAACTAAGACAAATGGAGCCTGTGTCCCTGTGTATATCTTCTGCCTGGCATTGTTACACACACAGAATCACACACACGCAGTATCACTAGATTGGAAGAGACTTTCAAGATCGAGTCCAACCCAGCCCTAACACCTCAACTAAACCATGGCACTGAGTGTCACATCCAGTCTTTTTTTAAACACATCCAGGGATGGTGACTCCACCACCTCCCTGGGCAGACCATTCCAGTACTTTATCACTCTTTCCATAAAAAGAGTTTTCCTAATATCCAACCTATATTTCCCCTGGTGCAGCTTAAGACTGTGTCCTCTTGTTCTGTCAGTTGCTGCCTGGAGAAAGAGACCAACCCCCACCTGACTACAGCCACCGTTCAGGTAGTTATAGAGAGTGATAAGGTCACCTCTGAGTCTCCTTTTCTCCAGGCTAAACGACCCCAGCTCCCTCAGCTGCTCCTCATAGGGCTTGTGTTCCAAGCCCCTCACCAGCCTTATTGCCCTCCTCTGGATGCATTCAAGCGTCTCAACATCCTTCCTAAACTGAGGGGCCCAGAACTGGACACAGCACTGGAGGTGCAGCCTCACCAGTGCCAAGTACAGGGGAAGAATGACCTCCCTGGTCCTGCTGGCCACACCATTCCTGATACAGGCCAGGATGCCATTGGCCTTCTTGGCCACCAGGGCACACTGCTGGCTCATGTTCAGTCAGCTGTCAGTCAGTACCCCCAGGTCCCTTTCTTCCTGGGCACTGTCCAGCCACACCATGCCCAGCCTATAACATTGCAGGGGGTTATTATTAGTGAGGTAATGAAATAAATTTACTCTTTGCATTTCAGCTGTGGTTTGATGGTTTCCCTTGGTTGCTTGTATGTGTTGATTCACACAGGGACTGGGAAGATCAAAGAAGATCAGGTACTGGGGACACTGTGATGGTGATTCTCCACATTTTGGGATGTCCCGGCATTGACTCCTGGACCCCAGTGGCTGCTTTCCTAGTGATGATGGCTCCACTGGGGGCATGGCTTGAAATAGATGATGGAGCAGTGGTTACCTCTGTCGCCCTGAATTTTCCTGCTTTCCAGTGTTTGCAGTTTGTAGTGGAGATTCTCACTCAGCTTCATGTAAACTATGTATATATTTAGAACTTATCTATTTTGTTTACATATTTCTCCTCTGAGAGGAGAAATATGATTGATGGTGATGTTCACCAATGAGGTCAAGAAGGTGGTGACTTGTCTAGCCAATCTTTTGCCTTCTGGCCAAAATGTATAAAAGATGGAGTCAGAAATTAAAATAGAAGCTTTTCTTTCCTGCCTGACCTTCTGTGTCTGCCTCATCCTTTGTGTGTCTGAAATTGGTACATACCTCCCAGACAACTGAGTCAGCTATATGCAAATTATCATGGAAAGCAGCATGGAAGTCTGCTTGCAAGTGAGCTGGAGATCGGCATGGTGGTTAATTACTGGTCATAGAGCTCTGGACCATGGCAATATATTGACGATTGATGGAGAGACAGGAAGACTGATTTGGTGATCAGAATTCGATTTTACTCAGGTTTTCCAAAAGCTTATATACCATTTCAGGAAGGTTAATAATTTCCACTACAATAATTAGGTTAAAAGATCATACAAGCAACTTATGCATTTTACAACATCTTTCTCGAAGGGGGTTGATTGAATCTCTCCTCTTCCTGTAAGCATGTTTAATCCCATCTTCTGTAATCTCAGAGCTGTTTGTTCCTGCCATGGCATCCTGGTTATCAAACCAGTCATGCTAATTAAGTCTGTCTTACTCTCTGTCCTGTGTATTCCCACATCTCCCCCTTCTGTATTAACCAAAAACACTCCATTACAGCATGTTATAAAAGGGCTGAATGAATTGTAAATAAAGCCTTCTGATTTCTACTGGAGTCAAGTATCTTTATTTTGTGTCCTATCGCGACAGTGCTCTTTCTTTCACTTGGCTTTCAAAGTCTATTTTCTAGACTGAGTCAGCAAATCCCCTTTTTCACTGTCATAGAACACCTACAATTTTTAGAAGCCTGCAGAAATCTCTGTGCATGGAGAATGAGTACAATCTCTTTTCCTGTGTGATATTCCACTTGACCTATTCTGATATAACTTTTTTCTTTCCTGATGGTGATGCCTGAAGTTTTAGTTTTCATGTTTGCAGATTCTGTGCTGCCTAGGGATGTAGTTCTGAGCCTCATATTAAGTGGCAGTAAGCTCTCTTCACAGAGTAGGTAGACAAAACAAATCCTTTTCCTGCGGAGAACCAAGGACACCTTTCAGGCCTAAAAGCATAAATAACGGTGGACTGAAGGGAGAAACAAGAAGGATGAGACCTCACAACCTGAAGCTGTAATTGAACAATTAAACCCCAATATGCAAATGGACCAAAAATTATAAAAGTGTAAGATCTCGTGACTGGGGTGCCATTTTTTTGTGACTATTCTTGGTCTACCCAGGGCGCAGCCTTGGTCGGGCTCCTGTCCTGCCCAGGGTGGATCCTGGAGGCCTTTCAATAAATACCTACTTTTTTCTTTAGCTCTGTCCAGTCTCTGTTTCAGGTCAGCCTTCCAGGCAACAATGGTTCATTCACTTTTTTATTTGATATAAAGTCTTAATCCTTTTCCCTCCAGTTTTTCCTCATGTCTTTGAAACACAGTCAAAATTCTGTGCAATACTGACAGACACTTGCCAGTCTGTCTGGAAAGCACTAACCAATTTACCAGGATCTCCTCATGACCTCACTCTTCAGCAGGGAGGAAAATCCTCTTGATTTAAGCAACACTTGGAGAAGACAGGCAGAAATATTGAGGTCTTATGCCTTTTTCTCTTTTTTTTTTTTTCTCTTCAAATGGGGAAAAGTAGAGTGCTGAAGTGCTCCAAAACAAAGAGAAATTAAGAATCATCAAAGCAAAACACGTATGCACCCAATAATTTTTGTGGTCTATTACTTTGCCCAATCATTAACTTAAAATTATATATAAGAATTTGTAATCCACTGTAAATAATCTGGTAAGAATTATTTAAATGTTCTGCTGACTAATGTAAAACAGTCTAGTTTCCACACACAGTTGGCTCCCAAAAGCAGGGTGTGAGTGTGATCCAACTTGACATAAGTTAAATATAACGCTCTGATATAGTGGTGGTTTGCAGATTATTGAGTTTAAGAGTGTCCTAGGGTGACTATGATACCTGTATCCCCACATTGTCTGTTCTGTGTTCTGTACCTTTAAGACTGGTTCTGAGAGTGAGCCGGGAAAGAAGAAGCGCGCAGTTTGTTTTGAAAAGCAGTGTTCACTCCTCTGAATCTGCTCTCGTCTTTGGGACTGTGTGGTTGTTTTTTTTCCTTTGTCAGATGCACGGAGGGCAGCCAGAGAGAGTTTGTTTTTTTTCCCTTTGTTAATCTTGCTAGCTGAGGCAAAGAAGCTTTCCTGGACTGTTTTTCCCTTTTTTTCTTTGGGACTGTTTAAATCTGCTCTGGACTGAAAAACCCAGAGGAGCACCGGGATCTTGTGCCCGTGGCCCACCGGGCCGGGGCTCAGCATTTTTCAGCACCGAAGGGACTGGGACTGATAAACAGACTCCTGACACGGACTCTGAGTTTTGCCATCTCTCTCCGGAGCAGCAAGAGGTTTTATTGTTTCATATTATTATTATTGTTATTATTATTATTATTATTCATTCTTTATGCTTGTGGGCATTTTGTTTGTTAAATACATAGGTTTTTTTCCACTCTTCTCTGAGGGAGTTCTTTCCCCGGACCGGCTGGGGGGAGGGGCTGTTTGGATTTGCTTTCCAGAGGAACCCCATTCGGAGATTTCCTCCCAAATTTGCCCTAAACCAGGACAAAGAGATAGGAAGATGACACATTAAATACCATGAAGATTGCCAGGCCTCTTTCATCCCTTAATTAGAATGCTTTGCAACTCTACAATTAATTCTTCTCAGTCTGCTTGGAAATGTCTTTATGAACATCTTATTGCAATGATACTAGAGAAGTGAAATGCTGGCTAATTTGCTAACAAAACAGCAGAATAAAGAGGGAAGGTGCAAAAGGTTGCTCTTCTTACTGTGATGAGGAAAGAGTCAGAGTTTAAAAAACAATTAAATTAAGCATACTCTATGCTGAAGTGCAGAAGGAAACAAGAAGTAGTGATACGAGAAACTTCAAGTGGATACATTGTTGAGGAGGGAGACTGGGAATGGCCTTCAGCTTAAAAAATATGATGATATGAAATGCAGCAAGCAGTAATAAACAGCAAGTGTGAGGGACACATCTTCTCTATCCCCAAGTCTTTTAATTTAGTTTTCTTTGAAAGAAAGGAGAAACCAAGGATATGCAAATACTGATTCTAATGTTGACACTGAACACTCATTTCAGTAAAGTACTTTCTATTCACTGTCTTGTAACAGATATATTTTTGTTGTCACAATCAAAATCCTTCAAAAATGTATAATTTCTGGATTGACTGGCATGTTATATCTTTTATCTTTCCTTAGACTAAGATTATATCAGCACTACAGCAGTGCAAGGAGGGGTGAGGAGGTCTGCTCCAGTCACTGCAACATGATGCAGCACAGCTGAAAATCAGCTTTGACACTCTTAGTAATCTAGAAGTAGCATCATGGGTGAAATGTTTGAATATTTACTCAGCTTTTCAAACAGTTTGTTCAGCTCTCCATGGTGTCCCCATGTCACAATCTGCTAATGCAAGCAGGATTCGTGATGGTTCATTTTAAGGATCTCAGAGTGCAAAAAACAACACAGAGGGGATTTCAGTATTCATCAAAACAAATGCACTTTTATTAGTGCCAACAGCAAATGCGATAGAAGGATTTGAAGGGAAATAAAGGATAGCGAGAAAAGAGAAAGAGGGGGTGGGTTATAGCTACCAACGGAGAGACAAAGTCCTCGTGGCCCAGCTAATAGATCCGTCTTCTTCTGTGGGGTGATCACAAAGTCTTTGGTTAACTCAGGGGTCCTTATAGTCCTTTCCAAAGTGACAGGCAGTTGGCCAAAAGGTGGGGAAATCATCACGGTGTGTTTGTTTTGAGAGAACTGAGAACAGGTCAGCCGTCAGCAAGTACAATGTTAACGAGAACAGGTACGGCCGCCAGCAAGTGCAGTCAATTCACCGTGACTTGCCCATTGTTTCTGCTCAGGTTCTGATGTTCCGATGGAAATAAGTGATGTAGAAGCTGCGTCTCCTGGTTGACCTTAACAAGTTGCCTTTTACCCATGAGAAAGTGCATATCAAAAGATCATCTGCAGCCATAAATACTTATGTGAGAGTGTTTTAAGAGGCCCAGAACACTGGGCTGCGAAGACTGTGTGGGACATGTGAATGTTTTTGATAGGAGCAAGAAACATCTGCTCTGTTTGGGTGCTGCTTCCTCTCCTACTCACTGGCTGCATAGTTTGATCCTAGACTTGTACACAGAAAAAATATAAAAATACTGATGTGTGCTTAATAAAGCGATTCTGTAGACTTAGAACAGGGTCTGTGTTTTTCCAATCACTACAGATGACTTGTGATTTCTGGATTCATTGGGTTTGGAGTACTCAGCTGTAACTGAGTTGACTTTTTGTGAAAATAATGGAAAGATAACATAAAATACTTGAACATATGAGGCAAAACTAAAACATTGTAGTAATGCTACCCTTTGTGTTACCATCTCCTGTTCTGTATGTCTAAGTAAACATTAAAGATTTATACATTTGTTGCTTGATTTTGATTTAATATCAATATTAAATGCAGCACACAGGGCACAGGTTGAGAACATTTAAAATGTTCCTTTGCAGCACAAAAGAATTCCAGCCACTCCAGCCAAGAAGTTGGCTTCATTGGAGGCCCAACATAAATGCCTCTATGGTAATGCAAGCAGCATGGGTAACAAAGAGGAGGAGCTAAAGACATGTACACACCTGCTAGGCTATGAGTTTATTCGCATCACAGAGAGATTGTGGGATGATTCCTATGACTGGAGTGCTGGAAAGGAAGGATACAGGCTCTTTAGGAAGGACAGGCCAGGGGAGAAGATGAGGAGGTGTTGCCCTCTATGTCAATGACCAGCTAGAGAGCACAGAGCTTTGCCTGAGGATGGGTGAGGAGCTGACCAAGAGCTTATGGGTCAGGACTAAAGGGAGGGCAGAAGTTACTCTCAGCCTGCAAAGAAACAGTATAATTGAGCAAAACATGCTTTGGGTTTGGTTTTGGTTTTAACCGACTTATAAAATCCAAAGACTCACAGATCCTAATTTACACAAGGAGAGGTGCTATGTTGGACCTTGTTCTAACCAACAAGGAGGAACTGGTGGAGAACATGAAGCTCCAGAGCAGCCTTGGCTGCAGTGACCATGGAATGGTGAAATTCAAGATCCTTGGGGCAGCAAGGAGGGTGCACAACAAGCTCACTGCCCTGGACATCAGGAGACTGGACTTTGGCCTCTTCAGGAATCTGCTTGGTCAAGTAGTATGCAATAGAGTCCTGGAGGGAAGAGGGGCCTATGAAAATTGGTTGATATTCAAGGATCACCTCCTCCAAACTCAAAACAAAGAGGAAATTGGGCAAAAATTACAGAAGGCATTGGATGAACAAGAGTCCCCTGGACAAACTCAAACAAAAAAAGGAAACCTACAGAGGGTGAAAGCAAGGACAGGAAGCCTGGGAGCAATAGAGAGATTGTCCAAGCAGACAGGGATCAGGTTGGAAAAGTCAAAGCCCTGACAGAATTGAATATGGCCAGGGGTGTAAAGGGCAACAAGAAAAGCTTCTATAAGTACATTGGTGATAAAAGGAAGACTAAGGAAAATATTGGGCCCTCTCTGGAAGGAAACAGGAGACCTAGTAACCTGGGACATGGAGAAGACTGAAGTATTCAACATTTTTTTGTCTTGGTCTTTGCTGGCAAGTGCTCCAGCCACACTGCCCAAGTCATAGAATCCAAAGGCAGGGACTGGGAGAATGAAGAACCACTCACTGTAGGAGAATTACACACACAGAATCACACACAGAATCACTAGGTTGGAAGAGACTTTCAAGATCATCGAGTCCAACCCATGCCCTAACACCTCAACTAAACCATGGCACTGAGTGTCACATCCAATTTTTTTTTTAAACACATCCAGGGATGGTGACTCCACCACCTCCCTGGGCAGACCATTCCAGTACTTTATCACTCTTTCCATAAAAAACTTCTTGTTAATATCCAACCTATATTTCCCTTGGTGCAGCTTAAGACTCTGTCCTCTTGTTCTGTCACTTGCTGCCTGGAGAAAGAGACCAACCCCCACCTGACTACAGCCACCGTTCAGGAAGTTGTAGAGAGTGATAAGGTCACCTCTGAGACTCCTTTCCTCCAGGCTAAACGACCCCAGCTTCCTCAGCCCTCCTCATAGGGCTTGTGTTCGAAGCCCTTCACCAGCCTTGTTGCCCTCCTCTGGACACGCTCAAGTGTCTCAACGTTCTTCCTAAACTGAGGGGCCAGAACTGGACAAAGTACTCAAGGTGTGGCCCACCAGTGCCAAGTACAGGGGAAGAATGACCTCCCTGGTCCTGCTGGCCACACTATTCCTGATATAGGCTAGGATGCCGTTGGCCTTCTTGGCCACCAGGGTACACTGCTGGCTCATGTTCAGTCGGTTATCGACCAGAACCTCCAGGTCCCTTTCTTCCTGGGCACTGTCCAGCCACACTGTCCCCAGCCTATAACACTGCAGGGGGTTATTGTGGTCAAAATGCAGGACTCGGCGCTTGGACTTATTAAACTTCATCTTATTGGACTCTGCCCATCTATCCAACCAATCCAGATCTCTCTGCAGAGCCCTCCTACCTTCCAACAGATCAACACATGCTCCCAGCTTTGTGTCATCTGCAAATTTACTACTGAAAGACTCAATCTCCTCATCCATGTTGTCAATAAAAATATTGAACAGAACTGGCCCCAGCACAGACCCCTGAGGGACACCACTGGTGACTGGCCGCCAGCTGGATGCAGCATCATTCACCACCACTCTCTGGGCCTGGCCATCCAGCCAGTTCTTAACCCAGCAAAGAGTGCTCCTATCCAAGCCATGGGCTGCCAGCTTTTCCAGGAGTATGCTGTGGGAGACAGTGTCAAAGGCCTTGCTGAAGTCCAAATAGACAACATTCACAGCCTTTCTCGCATCCACCAGGCAGGTGACCTGGTCATAAAAGGAGACCAGGTTGGTCAAACACAACCTACCGCTCCTAAATCCATGCTGGCTGGGTCTGATACCCTGGCCATCCTGTAAGTACTGCATGATGACACTCAATATAAACTGCTCCATTACCTTACCAGGTACTGAGGTCAAGCTAACTGGCCTATAATTACCAGGATCCTCCTTCCTACCCTTCTTGTGAATGGGCCTCTCTAATTTTTTTCCTACATGCCCTAGCAATGCTCTTAAATACTTCCTGAGAGACCTGAGTCTCCTTCCAAAGAGTATACATCCTCTTTTTATTCCTAAGTTCTTTCAAAACCTCATTGCCCATCCAGGCCGGACGTTTGCCTCGTCAACTCATCTTTCGGCACACAGGAACAGTCTATTCCTGTGCCCTCAAGATCTCTGTTTTGAAGCACGCCCAGCTTTCCTGAACTCCTTTGTTTTTAAGGGCTGCTTCCCAAGGAACTTTCTGAATAAGTCTCCTAAATAGGCCAAGAAGATCAGGTTTGAAACCATTTAAAGAACCTGAGGTTGCACAAGTCTCTGGGACCTGATGAAATGAATCCTTGGGTCCTGAGGGAACTGGCGGAGGAAGTGGATAACCCAGTTTCCATAATATTTCAGAAGTTGCAGCAGTTCGGTGAAGTTCCCACTGACTGAAAAAGGGGAAACATAAACCCCATTTTTAAAAAGGGAAATAAGGAAGACCCAGGGAACTATAGGCCTGTCTGTCTCACTTCAGTGCCTGGCAAGATCATGAAGAAGATCCTCCTGGAAAATATACTAAGCCACATGGAAAATAAAGATGTGATTTGAGACAGCCAACATGGCTTCACTAAGGGCAAATCATGCCACTCAAATTTGATGTCCTTATATGATGGGTTTACAGCAGTAGTAGATGAGAAAAGAGCAACTGATGTCATCTACCCGGACTTATGCAAAGCATTTGACACACTTCCGCACAACATCCTAGTCTCTAAAGTGGAGAGACATGGATTTGATGGGTGGACCACTCAGTGGATAAGGAATTGGCTAGATGGTCATACTTGGACTTATGGCCAACAGCTCAATGTCAAAGTGGAGACCAGGGATGAGTGGGTCCTCAGGGGTCAGTGTTGGGACTGGTGCTGTTTAACATGTCTGACATGGACAGTGGGATTGAGTGCCCCCTTGTGATGGCTGAACAACAGGCTTGAAGGCCTCACAGACTGGACTCTGACTTGATCAGCCGTATCGTGAGAATTTGCTGGCTTTCATGAGAATGGAATCCCCTAATGGTGGAAATCTGCTTATTCTCGTGAGAAAGAATCCTGGTGACCACCGACGTGATCGACACGAGATGAACCAAGCCAGCTTCTTACGGGACACACAGCAGCAAAGTCAGACTCCTGGGACAACGTGCACGGGGTGAACAAGTGGTTTCAAACCATGGAACACAAATGTGATGTGGAAAGGCACATGCATGGAAAAACACACGTTGCAGAAAATATGCCATAGAACAGAAAACGTGACACGGAAAGGCACACTCATGAATGGTGCACACATGGAAAAGCACACGTCACAGAAGATACGCTGCAGAATGTACGCACCACAGAAAGCATGTGGCTGCCATACAGTGGGAAGACAGTCCGGACTATGATTTCAAAGAGGTGAGACATGGGGGGAAAAATGGGGGCACAGATCTCCACCAAAGAGAAGGCTATAGTAAATATGTGGATCAGCATGCTGGGAAAAAGAGGAATAAAATATGATAAGCAAATGCTAAAAACTCTGTTAATATGGTGCAAAAATCAGGGGCTAGCCCCTGATTTGACAAATGCATTTAATATAGTCAGTTGGGAGCAGGCAGGAGAATTAATTTTTGAATTTGCCTCCCGGGGTAACAAAACAGCAAAAAGTATTGTGACTACATGGTGATTGGTCTTAGACACACTAAAAATGCAAAAGGCAGAAAGGGATGCAGCAATGGAAACTCCCCACATACCTAATGCCGGAGAAGAAAATGGGGGGGGACACACGGCGCCAGTCTCGTGGAAAGGAGAGGGGGGGCCAAGAGGCGAACCCGGAACTGCCATGCATGGAACCGGCTGCACATGTGCAATGCGCAGGGCCAGTCATGCCGCCCACACGTGCAGAGTGCAGGATCAGCCACACTGCACATCGCAGAGTACAGGACCAGCCACGCTGCCTGTGCATGCGCACTGTGTGGGATTGGGCGTGCCGGCCACACATGGACAGTGCGCAGGATTTGTGGTGCAGCCTGCATTTCCTCCTGTACCCCCTTGTTCCACAAACTCAGTTTATCCCCCTTTACCTATGGACAATTGGAATGATGAGGATGAGCTTATGCCAAAAGCTCCGCAGTTATTTGATATGTCTGTTCCTCAGTCATGGCCAACAAACAGAGAGAACCTCATCCTGTAATCAATTTAAGAGACCCAAATATGGGAGGAGCTAGCCATCACCCTCCTGCTGACTCTCCGAAAGATTTCTTTACTATGCAACCGGTATCAGTCACTATTTCTGCATATGACTCAGTTAGCTTTTGGAAGCACATGAAACTAATGGCTGTAGCTAATGGAGACCTGGAATGCACAGAACAAATCTCTGTGCCAATGCCTCTGTTATCTGCAGGTGGCATAGAGCCAATGAATAATACAACTGGAGCATTTCTAGTAATACAGAATAATGGTACTGCACCTGACACACGTCTCTTTTAAGTGACAAGTGCTTTCTGAGATGCACCAATTAGCTGCAAAACATGGACTTGCATCCCTCGCTGTAACGAATACACTAAGATTCTTAGCTGTGGAGGAGATGACACCTTTTGATATAAAACAAATAGCAAAAGTACTTTGTACAATAGTTCAATACATGATGTTTGACTCTATCTGGCGAAGGATATCAGAGGAAAGAGCCTTAGCCAATTTTAATCTGTCACAAGATGATCCACGATGTGGCGCTGGACTTGCACAGCTCATGAATTTGCCTCCCATGGAAAACCCACAGCTACAAGCATGATTACATCCTTTAATATTGGAACAAGCAAGAGAATTAGAAATGCAAGCAATAATGAGAGTTGCTCACATGTCCGCACCATCTCAGAGGCATGCTACCATCAGACGGGGTCCTAAAGAACCCTATATGCAATTCATAGAGCAACTGCAAGATGCAATGGAAAAAACAAATAGAAAATAATGTTGCAAAAGCACAATTAATACTTCAACTATCCAGAGATAATGTCAGTGAAGATTGCAGAAAAATTATTGACATGATGCCTAAAGAAAACCCTTCTTTACATGAAATGATTGATGCATGTGCTAAAGTGGGGACTGAATGTTATAACATGGCTTTGTTAGTTGATTCCTTTGCAGCTGCAATAAAATTAACACACTGATGCCATGGTTGTGGACAGCCAGGTCATATAACAGCAAATTGTACTCATAAGCCCAATTAATTGGAGACACACCAGAAGCAGAGACCTTTGTCTATGGTGGAAAACTGCAACCAATGTGGAAGGCCTGGTTATTCTGCCAAGCAATGTAAGTCTAAATTCCATGCTAATGGACAATTTCTTAGTGTACAGGGAAACTGGAACAAAAGTGTGAAAGGGAAGCACACGAAGACACAAGTACCTTCCTGTCCCCCAATGCAAACCTATGCGACTGACTCACAGGGAGATCAAGAGGGGCAGCTGGCATGGATGTTTCCACCAATGACTCAGTCACTAGAAACTCACTGAAGGTACATGAAGTTTCCCTTGATGCCTATGGGCCTATAGGGAAAGGATTAAGTGCATCACTATTAGGACAATCAAGTACCACATTACAAGGCATTTTTGTCCACCCTGGAGTTATAGATACAGAATATACTGGACAGATATGTGCTATGGTATCAACACCTACTCCTGTAACCATTCCAGCTAAAACTCACATTGCTCAACTTGTACCTTTTAAGTCTTGTGTCCCTAAAACAGACTCAGAGCCTCAAGGAAACTGAGGCTTCAGATCGACAGGAGAACCTCAAGTATACTGGACTCAGGTTCTGTCTGATGGAAGACCAAACATGGTTTGTACTCTTATCATGCCTCAAGCAAATCCGTCCCAAATCAAGGTTAGTGGAACGATAGATACCAGAGCAAATGTTACTATCATATCTGCTAACACATGGCCTCAATCGTGGCCCATCACAGCTGTAGGATGTCATTGCCAGCCTTGGATGTTCCACACAAAGCTATTTGAGCAGTAAGCCTGTGTTAGTTAAAAATCCAGAAGGACAAACAACCACTATCTGTTCCTACATCACTGTTGCACCACTCAAACTGTGGGGAAAGGATGTCTTGTCAGCATGGGGAGTTTGGCTGGGAATGGATTTTTAATGGGGGTCACTGTGCTGAAGGGCATAAAGCATCCTACACTGGCCCTAAAGTGGCTTACTGAATGGCCTGTGCAGGTAGACCAGTGGCCCCTCAAAAAAGAAAAATTAAACGCCCTTAAATTGCTAGTTCAGGAACAATTAGATCACAGACATATTGAGCCATCAACAAGTCCATGGAACACTCCTGTGTTCATAATCAAAAAGAAATCAGGTAAATGGAAGTTACTCCATGACTTAAGAAAAATTAATGCAGTTATGGAAAGCATGGGTGCTTTAGAGACTGGAATGACATCCCCAACTATGATACCAGCCACTTGGGATATTTTGGTTGTTGACTGAAAAGCTCATTTCTTTACCATTCCTTTACATCCTGATGATACCCTGAAGTTTGCATTTACAGTACCCTCTGTCAATCATGCAGCACCAGCCGAACGATACCAATGGAAGGTGCTACTACAAGATATGAAAAACAGTCCCACAATCTGTCAATGGTATGTTGCACAGGCATTGTCAACAATAAAAGAACAATTTTCTGGAGCCTGTTGCTATCATTATATGGATGATATCTTGACAGCAACACTGACCAAAGATGGCATTGTACAAATTCAGCCAAAATTAATACAGGCATTGCAAGAATTTTGACTACAAATTGCACCAGAAAAGGTGCAGCAGAAAGCTCCATGGAAATACCTAGGAGTAAAAATCTTAGACCACGCAATACAGCATCAAGCAATTCAATTCTCAACTAAAATTCAAACATTAAATGATGCACAGAAACTTTTGGGTATCATTAACTGGGTAAGACCCTATTTAGGGTTGACCACTCTGCTATTATCACCCTTGTTTAACACTCTTAAAGGTGATCCTGAGTTTACCTCTCCAAGAAAATTAACTCCAGAAGTGAAAGCTGCACTTGAGACAGTAGAGTGGGCTATGACAAACAGACAAGTTCATCAACTGTGCCCTGAAATTTCTATTACAATATTCATTGTTATTGCTGATTTACAGCCTACAGGTATTACTGGTCAATGGAATGCTCGGTGGTCTGACCCACTACACATTTTGGAATGGGTCTTTTTGCCCCACCAACCTAAAAAGACAGTACCCACCATTTTTGAATTGATTGCACAATTACTTAGTAAATGCCGTCAAAGGTGCTTGCAGCTGAATGCTAAAGATCCTTCTAACATTATTATTCCTGTACAACAAGAATACTTTGAATGGTATTTTGCAAATAGTACACCACTGCAAAGTGCTTTACAAAATTACACAGGACAAATTACCTATCATTTACCCAGTCATAAATTATTGCAATTAAGCCAAACCACTGCACTGTCCTTGAAACCACTGAGCAGTTGCACACCCTTAAAAGGTCTTACTGTTTTTACTGATGGGTCTGGGAAAACAGGAAAACCTATTGTGACCTGGAAAGATGATGGTGGATGGCACACACTAGAGGGTCCCATCAGCGGATCACCTCAGCTAATTGAACTACGTGCTGTAACCATGGCTTTTCAACATTTCCCTCATGATCCTTTGAATATTGTAACTGATTCTGCTTATGTTGCAGACATCATGCAACGATTGGACCAAGCATTGTTAAAGGAAATCAATAATGCAGCACTATTTGAATTGTTAAAAACTTTGTGGCGTGTCATCCAAGCCAGAACTTGTCCCTATTAATTGTTGCATGTTCAGAGTCATAGCAACTTACCTGGTTTCCTAGCAGAAGGTAATGCCCTGGCTGATTGGTTAGCCAGCCCTGCCTGGACAGCGCCACAGCCAGACATGCTGACACAAGCGAGAGCATCACATGCCTTTTTTCACCAAGGTGTTTGAGCCTTACAAAAACAGTTTTCATTAACAAATACTGAGGCCAGCAACATTGTTAACACTTGCACTGATTGTCAAGGCCATACTGCATCATTGCAGATGGGTGTTAATCCCTGTGGTCTGCAAGTTTACAAATTTGGCAAACAGATGTGTCATGGGTTGAAACAGTATCTCCCTGCTAGGACCTTAGGACCTTACAATTCTATAGAAAGGACAAGGACCTATGGGGGGAGGGGGCAGGTTTTGGACTGACATGCAGTTCTGACCACTCAGAGAACAGAATGCGACTTTTGTTAATACCCATATAAAAGCTGAAGTTGGGTTGAAGACTCCCTCTTTCTCCCCTGTCTGGCGAGCAGGTAACACGTGGGCAGCTGAGGAATCCCGGCTTAGGCCCTGGCTGCCCCCAGGGTGGCCAGGGCCGACTGGGACTCCGGGAGCCGCTGCCCGCAGAGCAGGCAGGGCCGGCTGAGCCCTTTCCCCCAGCTGCCCGCAGAGGCTGCAGGGCTGCAGTTCGGCAGGGCCGGCCGCGTGTCTGAGGCAACAGCAGGGATCGGGGCCGGTCGTGGCAGGACCGTGCCCCGGCCACCCTGCCTGCCGACATCCCTGGCGCGGGGGGAGGATGGAATCTCTCCCTCCCCCACTCTACACTGGGCCTTACAGAGCAGCTGCCAGCTGCTGGAGCCATCAGATCGAGAGGTAGAAAACAATGTATCCATCAGCCTCCCCCCCACCGGCATGGCTTTGGAACATTTGCAGCTGCCGCGCAGAGATCACCTGACCACCACAGGACTGGGCAAGTTTTAACTCTTTCCTGACACAGATTGAGACTTTAAACCCTAACCCTTCTCAGAGATGAGAGAAAAGGCCAAGTTGGAGACATGTAAAGGGACAATATGGAGATCTCAAAGTCAGTAAAGGAAAAGTGACTTTTTTTTTTTTAAGTGATAGAGATGATGAGCTGCCTTGGTTCTAGGCTGAAAATCTCCTATGGATTTTGGTAACAGGATAATCTTTTTTAAATCATGGACAATATAAATTGGGGAGATGATTTGTGGATTTGAGCAAAGGTATCTGTGATGAACTGAGTAAATATTTTTGTGCCCCCATAAGAGGTTGAACAGAGAGAGATGAGAAGAAGCCTTTTGCCAGTGAAGAAGTGAGAAGACTATCTCTGTTCCCTGAGTTGAAAAAGATTCTTTGTTTTTTTGAAACAGCTCATTTTTAAAAGGTGCCACCCCAATTTGTGAAATCCATGGCCCATAGGTAGTCATGAGAAAGGCTACATAATATGGGAAAGTTCTACAAATGCAGATTCTTTAGGCGGGCTGCTTTTGTGTGAAAGTTACCAAATCACAGGAGTGACTTCTTTCTCTCAAAGACTGAATGAAAGACTGTTTTATATGTGGTACTGACCTAGAGTTCTGAGTTTTGCCTCTTTGCATTGTTTGTAGAAAATGAACAGTTTGTAGTGAGAGGGTTGGTTTTAGAAATTAATTTCTGTTGGGTTTTTTTGTCTTTTCTTATTTTTCTCCCCTTAGTGTATGTTAATAAAATCCATCTGTTTTTTTGCTTCTAAGTTGAGACTGCTTTTGCCTTTTTCTCCCAAAATCCTATCTCTCAGTTAGCAAACAAATTTGGCAAATGTAAAACCTCTACATAAATAGTGCCATGACTTGGATGAGCAAACCTAAACCATGACAAGATGTCACACACATTCCTGAATTTGGTAGTCTAAAATACGTACATGTTTCAGTGGACACCTTTTCATGTGCTATATGGGCCTCAGTTCATGCAGGGAAAAAAAAACCATGATGTTATGGCACATTGGCGACTAGCCTTTGCTGCCCTAGGCATTCCCCATACCATTAAAACTGATAATGTCCCCTCCTATATCTCACAAAATACTCGTCAATTATTGCAATTATGAGGTGTGTCACATGTTGCCGGCATTCCTCATTCCTCTACAGGCCAAGCCATTATTGAGCATGCCCATGGCACTTTAAAACGCATCCTCAAAAAACAAAAAGGGGGAATGAATGGTGAAACCCCGCAGAGTAGCTATAGCTCTGTATACATTGAATCATCTTACAATATTGCCAAACTCTCAAAATCCTGTTATTTTAAATCATTTTTTGTCATTGCAGTCCTCTAGTGATGTCCAGTTATGTAGCAATAGGGAACAAAGACACGCATCCCGTTGTGCATGCAAAGGAAATCACTTTATTGTAGAAGTTACCCCCCTTTTATACCTTTAATCTCAATCAGACAAAACCAAAATGTAACATGAGAAGAGTACCCATTGGCTGGCTCAGCTGCAGTTTTCTGTCCACGAGTCAACTATCTCTCACCCTCCAACTGACCTCCAACTGTCAAGCCTGCAGCTGTGCCTTCCTACAGGGCTTTCTGGTAAACACAAGCCTTAACAACTTTAACAATTATAACCCCATATAATACACAGTTACCCAAGCCTAAGGTATTGGCACGGGACCTCATTACCAATAAGTGGAAAGGTCCTTGGGACCTTGTAACATAGGGGTGTGGGTATGCTTGTGTTTCTACAGATGCTGGTATGTGATGGGTGCTTGCCTGATGTGTGCGCCCTACCCTACGTTCTGCTCTAGGTCACAACTAGCAACGCCTCTGTCTTGGTTTGGAAAGACAGATGTCTGCCAGGGAAAGCTGGAGCATCCCTTGGAATGGAGAATGTAAACATCCTTCCTCCGAATTATTATAATTTTAAAATTAAGGGGGTTTCAGACAAAGATATGGGAGTAGGAATAACAGTTCTTTACTAGGAATATAAAAAATAAAAATGTAGTGGTACAAAAAAGCAAACTAAAAAAGAGAACACTGACAGAGTCAGAATACAACCTGAAACCCTGTTGGTCAGGGTGTTGGTAGCAGTCCAATCAAGTCCTCCTGGAGTGACAGATGTGGTTCTGTTGGAGCAGAGATGATCCTGCAGAAAGGGTCCAGTGGTGGCAAGATGGGTCCAGTCTTCCTCTGGGAATCCAGTAGAAAACAGGCTGTCCTGGTGTTCTGAATCTCAGGTTTTATCCACGTAGGAATGCTTGGCTCCTCCCGCTGGGTGGAGCATCTCACAATGGGATGATGTAATTTTATCAATCATGCACTGAATCTTAATGGCCCATTAACAGAAGCTATCCCCCTGGAGGGAGGATGGGTGGTGGAAGAGATAAAGAACCCTGCCCCATCTGGTTTTAACAGCTGGCCCATTAACAGAAGACATCTGCCCCCTCTCCCCCAGAGTTATGAGGAATGGGTCATAGAAGAGATAAAGAAAAACACCTCCCCAACTGGTTTCAACAGATGGCAATAGAATACATACTTTTGGTTACATCTTGCATTGCAACCCAAGATAGGCTCCCTGGTGGCCCCTCAGCAGACTCCATAGAACAGTAACAATGTTTGAGTAATTATATTAAATCACACCCTTTTACGTAGGTACAAAAGGAAAATAACTAAGTTCTAACTGTGTAGATGAAGTAAATCTCTAGAATGCCATAGAATGGATTTTTGCTGCCCTTTTATTATCCGGTTTGGCAGCAGCAAAAGCCTTTGCTGAATTAAATGTTATCTTACTTTGCAACAAAAAGAATGAGTGAAACTTCCTTAATTTTGAGTGCTTTATCTATAGATGTAGATAGTATACAGGTGCTGCCTTGTAAAATTGTGCTGCTATTGATTCTCTTCTGTTTGTTCATGGACAGGGCGGTAAAGAGAGATTGATGGAAGATTTTTTGGGGTAGATCACTGGCTGGAAGGGTTAGGTTTATCAAGTTGGGTAAAGAGCCTCATTCAAACTGGACTTGTCACTTTTGTATCATCATAATTGTTTTCCTTATTGTGCCATGTTTGTTATCCTGTTTGCAAAGGGACCTGCAGAGGATAATAAAAACTGCCTTTGTAGTCAAAAAAACAAAAAGAGGGAACTGTGATGACAGAACAACAGGCTAGAAGGCCTCACAGAATGGACTCTGACTTGGTCAGCCATATTGAGAATTTGCCAGCTTTCATGAGAATGGAATCCCGTAATGGTGGACATCTGCTTAGTCACATGAGAAAGAATCCTAAAACCATGACAGCTAACTGCACCTGTGAAAACTATCCTAGATTGTTGGAAGAAGAATGCAAATATATCTAAAGAAAGAAACTGTAGCAAGCATGTAGCCACTACTAACAAACTAACCAATCAAATGGGGTAACAACCAGTTACTGACCAATTAGAGTAAGACATGATACTTTTTAAAAACCCTATAAGTTTGGGCTGTGGATAATAAAGACACCTTTTTTCGCTGCTTGAAAAAGTGTGTGTCTTGTCTATCTCTAATGCGAGGTCATAGCAACATACCCTCAGCAAGTTTGCCAATGACACCGAGCTGTGTGGCACAGTTGACATGCTGGAGGGAAGGGATGCCATTCAGAAGAACCTGGACTGGACTGAGAGCTGGGTTTGTGTCAACCTCATGAAGTTCAACAAGGTGAAGTGCAAGGTCCTGAACCTGAGTTGGGTCAATCCCAAGCACAAGTATAGACTGGGTGGAGAATGGATAGAGAGCAGCCCTGAGGAGGACTTGGGGGGTTTTGATTGATAACAAGCTCAACGTGTGTAGCAGGGCATTACCCATCGCCACAAGAGCTTATCTGTTGTTTGTTAGCTGGTGCAATAACTCAGGGCATCTCGCTTTCACATGAACCTCACGTGAGACTTGAAATAACTCAATCAGGACAGTTTGTCTTAAACTGAGTTATTTTGGTGCCATGGAATGGATGCTTTGAGCTCACAGTAAACATCTTGCTGTGGAAGTGAGATGTGGAAAGATAAGCTGGAATTTCTGACTGCCAGACATTTCATTTTACAAACTATAAAAGCAACACCACACTTCCACAAAGAAGTAGTCTTCTGCACATTCCCTGAAAACGTGTAGGGCCTTTTCCCTAAGGTTTGGGGCTCCAGCCTTGCAGTTACTCTTCCAGAGGTTGAGTGAAAGGACTTTGTGTACACTATTGTCATTTCAGTGGTAAATTACATTGACTCCTAATCTATACTATTTCTTTCCTAGCTTTAATATAGGTACCTCAATGTCATGCACTGTTTTATGTAATATACTAGTAGTTCTATTTGATTTTATACTGAGCAGTAAGTAACTCTGTTTAAGGCCTCTTCTCTGTTATCTCCTGTCTATTCAATAAATAACTCATTTTATAACAGACCAAATTGGCCATTCTTAGAACTTGCAAGCTGGCGTGGTTTAGGTGCAGGCCACATAAATTTAAGATACTGCCAAAAATCTGAGCCTAAGGCAGGGCTTGTCTGAAGCTCCCCTTCTATCCATAACAACATGACCTAGCAATGTGCATTTGGACCAGAGAAAGCCAACCACATTCTGGGCTGCATCAAAAGCAGTGTGGCCAGCAGGTTGAGGGAGGTGATTCCCCCCTCTCTTCTCTGCCCTCGTGAGATCCCACCTGGAGTACAGCATCCAGTTGTGGGGTCCCCAACATAAGGACGTGGACCTGCTGGTCAGAGGCCAGAGGAGGTCCAGGAAGATGATCAGAGGGCTGGAGCACCTCTTCTATGGAGACAGGTTGAGAGAGCTGGGACTGTTCACCCTGGAGAAGGCTTTGGGGAGACCTTATAGCACCTTCCAGTACCTAAAGGGGATACAAGAGTGATAAAGAGGGACTTTGGGCAAGGGCATGGAGTGATAGGACAAGGGGGAATGGCTTCAAACTACCAGAGGACAGGTTTAGATTAGATATTAGGAAGAAATTCTATACTCTGAGCATGGTGAGACACTGAAACAGGTTGCCCAGAGAAGTTGTGGATGCCCTATTCCTGGAAGTGTACAAGGCCAGACTTTGAGCAACCTGGTCTAGTGAGCCCCGTCCAACCTGTCCTTGAATGTTATAGTGTCTACCATCCTCATTGTAAAAACTTTCTTCCTTCTATCTAGTCTGAATCTACCCTGCTTTAATTTAAAAACATTACCCCTTGTCCTATTGCTACAGGCCCAAGTAAATGGTCTGTCCCCATCTTTTTTATAAGCCCCTTTGAAACACTCAAAGGCTGCAATAAGGTCTCCCCAGAGCCTTCCCTTCCCCGGGTTAAATAACCACAAGTCTGTCTTCATAGCAGAGAGGCTCCAGCTCTCTGATAATTTCTGTGGCTCTTCTCTGGACCTGCTCCAACAGGTCTGTGTCTTTCCTGTTCTGATTAGCTCTACTACTTATCACTTACAAATCAATTAACACCTTAAAATGTTCAATACAGGCATAGTTTTCTACTATTATTGCATAAAGCTTTTTGGGACTAACTGAAAGTATAAGCAATATAAAATGGTATTTAAATTATATATTGCATGTTTATTATGGTGCAATTTTTTCAAAATTATTTTTATTAAAAATCCAAAGTATTTACAACTTTTGTAAGATAAACTTGTGTGCTGTAATTTAAAGTCCAGTGTACTAAGAATCCATAAAAATTCAGGTCTTTTAAAGCTTTGTTTACAAATTAATTTTCTTAGGAGGCAGCTAAAATGGATAGTGCTGTATACAGAAGCAAGAACCAGCGTGCTACATATGGTTTTCTTATCAGACAGACACATGTACTTTCTACATTGTTTTTAAATTTCTTTACAAAAAGTCTATATAAACTTGTATGGCTTCAAAATTCTAACTGGTACCCAATGCAAATATATGTATAAACACCTAGCTGAAAAGGGCTGAAACAGAATTGCTTTATTTAGCTAAGAAATGAAAATACTACTTGACTAAAACCAGCAATACAGTTTTGGAGTTTCATTAATAAAATATTGTCATATTAAACATGGTTTGATTGCAAAGCAGATTACAATTAAGATTTCACTAAACCAGCTGTACCATTTTCTATGAGTTAGAAATTTACCATTCAATAAGATTAGCAAGTTAAGAGCCAAATATACTCTTCCAATCAAATCTACAGTACAGTATGTGCTTAATGCTAATAATGGAACTCTTATCTTCAAAAGTGTGTAGTACACATTAGAATTTATGTAGCCTCTACACAGCTTAATTTATTGTAAAGTTTCAGCAGTCCAATTCATTACTGGATTTGCATGAATTAGTTGAAGCAAGTTTTATTGTTTAAATAGAAAATTTGAAATATATTGGTATTCAAAATGGTCATTGTAGTGGTTTTATGTTCAACAAATTTCTGTTTTGCCTAATTTAGTGTAGTGGCTTGAGTGTTTACTTTTTTGGGGGGGAGAAAAAAGGCAAAACAGGTCTAACTTAAAAGTAAACAGATTTTATTAACACACACTAAAAGAAGAAAAGGAGAGGGAAAGAAAAAAGCGAAACTTTCAAAACTTTTCTCTTTCCCTTACAAGTGTTTACTTTTCTACAAATGACATAGAGACAAAACCTGTGATTTTCAATCAGTTTCACTATTTGAATATAATTTTTTTATCAATTCTTTAGGAGAGGAGTTTCTTAGTTTACTATGGAATTTTCTCTCCACTGACAACCTAGAACAGTTCTCTTGTGGGTCTGAACTCCCGCAGAAACAGCTGCCCGGGGAAAACTTGCTTCTATGTGGTCTCCTCCCATTAGCAGTTTCCCAAGCTGCTTATGGGTCATAGGAACTCAGGCATCTGGGGTGTCACCTTTTAAAAATGAGCAACTTCAAAGGAAAAGAATTCTTCATCTCAAGGAACAGAGATGTCTTCTCACTTCTTTCACTGCTGCAGGGGGCTCCTCATCTCTCTCTCTGTTCAGGCATCTCATGGGACCACAAGAATCACAGATTCTAATGCAATATTACTCAGTCCATCACAAACACCTTTGCTCAAAAATCCACAAATCATCTCCCCAAATGCATATTTTTTTCTATGATTTAAAGGATAACCTACTTATAGAGTTTATTTCCATAGCTCAATAAAAAGTCCAGCCAGCAGGCAACACTTCTATCCTTTCTCTAATTAGTCTTTCACTTACTCTCTCTATCTGACTGTTATGCTGGGTTTTCTTTATGTTCACTTTGTTTTTCTTCTCTCTTTCTGGGAAGAGCTAAGTCTTAAAAGTTTAAATCTGTATTAGGAAAGAGTTAACATTCTTGCAGATGGGTCACTTGATCTCTGCCATTCAGGCCGACAGATCTCAGAGCAGCCCGGCTGATGGATGCCTCCTGCCCCCACCCCTCGGTCTCATCCGGGGTGGCCTAGCTTGGAGCTGCTATCAGAGACTGCAGGCTCCCGTCCTCCTGCTGGGGGAAAGGGCCCAGGCCCACAGCCAGGCCTCGAGCCAGCTCCCCCCCCTCCCCCCAAAGAGAAGTGGCAGGGTGTTTTACAGCTGATAAAAAATGATGTGGGCCGGGATGGGGCATATGCTCATCCCCTCCCCCAGCCCGGGAGTCACCAGGAGTCCCGGCCCTCCGCCTTGCAAGGAGAGAGCTGGGACTGCCTTCTAACCTCTTGCGAGGTCGAAAGGAAAAAGGAAGTCCCCAGGCTTCCCGGGCTTTTTAAGGGCTTTGTGACTCAGAGGTGTACACCTGTATTTAATTGGCCAATCTGGCCATCAATCTTACAAGTCAGTTTTTACCATCCATACTAAACCAACACAGTCATATAAAATTCCCACTTGTAGGTTTTTAAATTATTTTGCCCAAATACTTTTGATTTCATCATTTAAAAAAACCCACTTGATAATTGTCCTAGAGTGACTATGTATCCCCAAATCGTCTGTTCTGTGTTCTGTACCTTTAAGACTGGTTCTGAGAGTGAGCAGGGAAAGAAGAAGCGAGCAGTTTGTTTTGAGAAACAAACTCACTCCTCTGAATCTGCTCTCGTCCTTGGGACTGTGTGGTTGTTTTTTTTTCCTTTGTCGGATGCACGGAGGGCAGCCAGAGAGAGTTTTTTTTTCCCCTTTGTTAGTCTAGCTAGCTGAGGCAAAAAAGCTTTCCTGAACTGTTTTTTTTTTTTTTTTTCCCTATTTTATTTTTCTTTGGGACTGTTTGGGTCTGCTCTAGACTGAAAAGCCCAGAGGAGCACCGGGATCTTGCACCCGTGGCCCACCGGGCCGGGACTCGGCATCTTCCAGCACTGAAAGGACTGATAAACAGACTCCTGGCACGGACTCTCAGTTTTGCCATCTCTCTTCGGAGCAGCAAGAGGTTTTATTGTTTCATATTATTATTATTGTTATTATTATTAATCATTCTTTATGCTTGTGGGCATTTTGTTTGTTAAATAAATAAGGCTTTTTCCACTCTTCTCTGAGAGAATTATTTCCCCGAACCGGCTGGGGGGAGGGGCTGTTTAGATTTGCTTTTCAGAAAAACCCCATTCGGAGATTTCCTCCCAAATTTACCCTAAACCAAGACATACAGTAAATTTGGTGCCCAACGTGGGGCAAGAGAAAGTGGAAAAAACTTGTATTGATTATTAAGTGCATTTTGGTTGTTCTTTGTGTGGGGATAGAGTAGCCATGTTGCCCCTTGAATCCCTAATGTCTATTGGAATAGAGCCCTTGCTGTATTTCTGTTCCCTAAGTTTCTTTGAGGTTCTAATACCTTTCTGGTCCCTAGGCTTGTTTTCTTATCCAGAACTAGCTCCAATGTTGTCCCTAACACATAGCTTTTACACTAGAAGTGCACAATTTAAAATTGCTATTTTGTTAAGTTTAGTGATCATAATTTATAGAAAGTTTATGAAAGTACTAGAGTTTGTAGCAAGTATGTTTAGTTTATAGTTTCTTCGTCCTACCATATGTCCTAGTTCCAGCAGCATGTTTTAAGAATTTATGAATAATTGCACCCACTTTGTTAAAAGAAAAACAAAAAATGAAACTTTTCAGTCTTTCCTGTCCCTCATATCTTTTAAATCAGTCACATCACTTTTAGAAAATATTCAGTGTCCCCTAAATGTTAAAAATACCATCTTCCTAGTATTCCATCTAGTGAACTTCCTCTATATAGTTTACAGCTTATCTAGAATGAGGGCTGAAATTTCTCAAAAAGCTAATAAAACCCCTAACCCAAAAATTAACCCAAGCATAAAAAATCTTGAATAGTGTAAAAAATGAAAAAATATAGGCCAACTCCTAAAAGAGTTTTCTGACCCTGTAGTCTAAGACTTTCCACATAAACAAATTCAAAATCCAGCCAAAGTGAAAAAATACCTAAAAAAAAAGTACCATAATGCCTCTAAGAAAGAAAAGATCATTGCAGTAAGCTAGACTCTGGCATATGCTCATCGCACCCTGCTAGATAATGTAGAGCAGCCAACAGAAACAAAAAAGCAAAAATACAAATCAACAATTACTATTCCAGTCACTCAAGCTACAACTAATATCCCAAGCTCCAAGCCAGTAACTAAACTAAACAATAAACCTCAACCAATGGCTGTTGCTGCTAATACAAAAGCCAAAAAATATAAAAACAAAACCAATCACAAAGTAAAAAATGATGATGATAATCCAAAAAAAAAACCTTCACCAAAATCAAAAGCCACATCAAAAAGTACAAATTCTAAAGCCAATATTAATACCTTTTCCCTAAAAAACCTTCAAAGCCTAAAAAAAAACTACAAGCAACAACCTAATAAATCTATAATTAGTTAGTTAGTCCGCCTTTAAAATGCTGCAGGGGAGGCTACCATTCTAGATAGCACTAAAGCGAAGCATTTGGGATCTCTGTCACATAATCCTGTCATTAACCAAAACATAATAAAAAAAACTAGCCCTCACAGTCTCTAAAAACAAATCCTAGAAAGTGTAACACAAAAATACCTGTGTGCAAATGACCTCTATTTGCAACAAACACAATAAAAAACCATAAAACAGAAAATCCAACGTCTGAAAGAAATAGCAGTAGCAAAGCTCATTTTTTCAAATAACATAACAACTAAAAATCCAAACCTAGTACCATGTACACCTGTAATGTAAAAAAAACTTGTGCAACTTAAGCCACCTAAATACGCTTCTGCTCTAGCAATAATAAAGCAAAATAAAACATATGAGACTGTGCTTGATATAGCAAAGAAGCTTCGAGCATATACAAATGCTGTGCATAGCCCAACACATGCCAAAATTGCAACTATAAAAACACGTCTACAAAAACTAAAAAATAAAATAAAAGAAAATCACAAAAAACTCAAAGAAAAGATTAAAAAAAACCTCTTCCAAATTTCAGCAGTACAAATCAAAAGTATTAGTACCCAACAAAAACGTTCCCCAGATAGGGAGAGAGGGTACACTCCACGAGCTGAGCTGTAGTTCTTCCTGCATAATTACAAAAAAAACATAAAGAAGTAAAATAGAAAATCTACTGATGCTTTGGCACAACGAGTACATGAGCTAAAAAAAAGCAAAACCCAGAAAAGAAGTTCCACCAAAAAAAAAGCAGCTCCAATTGCCCATAAGCGAGCTGCCAAATATGATGATAATAATATGTCTGACTCCCTTGAAAAAACCTCTAAAACATACACCCAAAAAAAAAAAAAAACCAAACCTAAAAAAGCCCTGCCTCTAGCCAAATAAAAGCTAGAAAAAATCGTGTTTTTTAAAATATGTAAATTCGTTAGCCTAGCACATCTGAACCACAAAAATACAAAGCCTTAGTCAATACTAGTGCACAGTGCACATTAATTCCATCAACACATGTAAAAACAAAATCTGTTTCTATTGCTAGTGTAACCAGAAGATCACAAGACTATACGTTAGTAGAGGCAAAAGTAAGCCTAACTAGAAATAAGTAGAAAAAACACCTTATTGCAACTAGCCCCAAAACCCCATGCATTTTGAGTATAAACTACCTTCGGAGTAAGTATTTCAAAGACCCTAAAAAACTCAAGTAAGCATTTAAAATAACAGCTGTAGTAATAAAAAGCATCCAGCAATTAAACACCTTGCCTAAACTGTCCAAAAATCCATCAACAATAAAACTTCTGAAAAAAAAAAAACAACAAGTACCAATTGCCACCTCAATAATACACTGCCAACAGTATAAAACAACTCAAAATACCGTAATCCCCATTCATAAAATAATCCGTGAGCTAAAAAGTCAAAAAGTAATCAACAAAACCCACTCACCCTTCAACAGCCCCATCTGGCCTGTGCGAAAATCTAAAAAAAATAAAGACTGACTGTGAACTATCGTACATTGAATGAAGTAACTCCACCGCTGAGCGCTGCTGTGCCAGACATGTTGAAGCTCCAGTATGAGCTAAAGTCCAAAGCAACAAAGTAGTATGCCACTATTGACATTGCTAATGCATTTTTCTCCATTCCTTTAGCAACAAAGTGCAAGCCTCAGTTTGCCTTCACATAAAAAAAAATGCAATACACCTAAAACCAACTACCCCAAAAGTAGAAACACAGTCCTACCATCTGCCATAAACTAATCCAAACTACACTAAAAAAAAGTGAAACTCCAAAACATCTGCAGTACATCAATGACATCATTGTGTGAGAAAATACTGCAGCTAAAGTGTTTAAAAAAAAAAAAAATCATCCAAATTCTACTAAAAGCTAAATTCACTATCAAAAAGAGCAAAGTTAAAAGACCTGCTCAAAAAATCCAGTTCCTGAAAATTAAGTAAAAAAATAGACAGCGTCAAATTCCTACTGATGTCATCAACAAAATCACAGCAATGTCTCCACCTACCAACAAAAAAAACCCACAAGCTTTCCTAAGTGCCATAAGTTTTTAAAAAATGCATATCCCTAAGTACAACCAAATTGTAAATCCTCTCTACCTAGTTACCCGCAAAAAAAACACTTTCCACTAAAGCCCTAAACAACAACACGCCTTTGCCCAAATCAAGCAAAAAATTGCCCATGCAGTGACCCTTAGCCCAGTCAAAACAAAACCAAATATGAAAAACGTGCTCTACTCTGCAACCGGGAGCCATGGTCTGTCCTAAAGTCTTTAGCAAAAAGTGCCTAGAAAAACTCAAAAACAACCACTGAAATTCTAAAATCAAAACTACAAAAAGTCTAAAGCCAATTATACTCCCACAGAAAAAAAAAATTTAGCAGCCTATAAAAAAGTCCAAACTGCCTCAGAAGTAATAAGCACTAAAACACAACTCCTCCTGGCACCCCGACTACCAGTACTGGAGTGGATGTTTAAAGCAGAAATTCCGTCTACCCATCATGCCACCAATGCTACATAAAATAAATAAATTACTGTCATCACACAGCGCGCCCGTATTAAAAAACTAAATCACCCTAAAATTTTAAAAATAATTACAAATTAGCCTGAAAGTAAAAACTTTAGTCTCACAAATAAAAAAAAAGCAAAAACCAGTAACACGTGCTGAAAAAGCTCCACCATACAACCAATTGCCAGCAAAAAAAACACCCTACGCTCTTTTCACTAACAGTTCCTGTCGCATAGTGAGAATGAACCAAAAGTAAAAAGCAGCTGTGTAAAGCCCCACACGACAAGTCGCTAAAGCCACTAAAAAAGATAATAAATCAAACCAACTTGCTAAACTCAAAACTGTTCAATTAGCCCTAAACACTGCTAAAAAAAAGAAGTGGCCAAAGCTCTACCTCTATACTAATTCATAAATAGTAGCCAATGCTTTATAAAAATAATTAAAAAAGTAAAAAAAAGCTAACTAGCAGCGTAAAAAAAAAACAATTTAAACTGTCGAAAAGTAAAAAAACATTGCCACTCAGATAAAAAAGCTACCTATAAAAATCCGTCATATAAATGCCCATGTCCCCAAAAATAAAACTGATGAAAAGCACAAAAACAATAAGCAAATAAATCAAACTACAAAAATAAAAGTGTCAAAAATAAACTTAAATTAACAACACAAAAAAGAGTTGTTCCTAGCTCGATAAACTCATAATACCTCAAGTCATCAAAACAAAAATGCCACCTATAAGTGAGCACAAGACCAAAAAATAAATCTCACCATAAACAGTATTTCTCAAGTTATTCATGACTGTGACACATGTGCTGCAATCAAACAAGCCAAGCAAATAAAGCCCCTATAGTATAATAAACAGTAATCCAAATACAAGTATAAAAAAGCCTAACAAATTAATTATATCACATTACCCCAAACACGTCAAAATAAGCACTACGTGCTCACAATAATAAAAGCCACCACGGGGTGGCTGGAAACCTACCCTGTGCCTCATGCTACAGCCCGTAACACCATTCTAAGCCTTGAAAAGCAAGTTCTCTAGAAACATAGTACCCCTGAGAAAATTAAGTCAAACAACAAAACTCATTTCAAGAACAGCCTTATCAATACCTAAACTAAAAAACATAGCATTAAGTGAATGTACCATATCCCCTACCATGCATCAGCTGCTGAGAAAGTAAAAAAATTCAATAGACTATTAAAAACCACCTTAAAAACATTAAGTAAAAAATCTTTCAAAAACTAAGAACAGCATCTAGCAAAAACCACTGGTCTCCTTTTCTAGTTCTTAAACAAGACTTTTCTTGTTCTTGCAAAATATGCTGGGAAAAAAAAGAGATTTAAACAATGAATTAATGGAATAGCACAAGTCAAATATTTTTATTTATTTAAAACAACTCATCAGTAGGAACTGCTGAGGAGGAAAACTAGTAACTGAAATATTACTAGGGTAAAAGCAGGAATTGATGAATGAAATTGTTTTATGCAATGGTTTGTTATTGGCTTAAAGTCCATTTCTTCAATAGGTCTGTCACAATTTGGATAAATTGGAACTTCTTTCCACTGTAAGTATGGAAACTCATATATTCAAGTGTTTCAAAAAATATTGCATCTGCAATGACTGCAAGGGCTGTGACATCAACTAGACCTCAGTGAAAGGCAGCTGGGCAGAGGACAACTATTGGTACCTTACAAAATGCTATACAAATTACCACTCTGAGCACATGTACATATTTTTTTTTCCCCTGGAGTTGTACATAGTCAAAAAAAAAATGTTGGTGAAGAATTGTCTATAGTTGAGTCTATCTCAGTGCGGGACTTTTGGATTTTTTTTCTTTTTCCCAGTTCTTCCACTTACCTCTTTCTACTTTGTCTCAATTGTTAGCATGCGGAAAATCAGAACACAGATATTAAATGTATTTCCTTTTCAATAACTGCTCATTTCCAAGTAGCACTGATGTAATTATTTCCTTGCCCAGTCTAAAATGTTTTAGTGGCACTAGCTGCTTTCAAGGGGCTTCACTATTTTGCTTTTTATAATTAGTTAATATTTTTACATCTCACTATTAATGAAATCTCTCAGGAAGAATTTCATTGAGAAGAAGGTGAACTGATTGTCCTGGTTTAGGGCAAATTTGGGAGGAAATCTTTGAATGGGGTTCCTCTGAAAAGCAAATTTAAACAGCTCCTCCCCCCAGCAGGTCTGGGGAAAGAACTCTTTCAAAGAAGAGTGGAAAAAACCCTATTTATTTAACAAACAAAATGCTTACAAGCATAAAGAATGAATAATAATAATAATAATAATAATAACAATAATAATAATATGAAACAATAAAACTTCTCGCTGCTCCGAAGAGAGATGGCAAAACTGAGAGTCTGTGCCAGGAGTTTGTTTATCAGTTTCTTCAGTGCTGGAAAATGCCGAGTCCCGGCCTGGTGGGTTACGGGTGCAAGATCCCGGTGCTCCTCTGGGTTTATCAGTTCAGAGCAGATTTAAACAGTTCCAAAGAAAAATAAAATAATAAAAAAAAACAGTCTAGGAAAGCTTCTTTGCCTCAGCTAGCTAGACTAACAAAGGGGAAAAAAAAAAAACTCTCTCTGGCTGCCCTCTGTGCATCTGACAAAGGACAAAAAAAAACCCACACAGTCTCAAGGACGAGAGCAGATTTAGAGGAGTGAGTTTGTTTCTCAAAACAAACTGCGTGCTTCTTTTTTCCCTGCTCACTCTCAGAACCAGTTTTAAAGGTACAGAACACAGAACAGACGATTTGGGGATACAGGCATCATAGTCACCCTAGGACATTGATAAACAGGATATGGCAAGTGTAAACAGGCATGAAGACCTGGAGGCTAAAATGATTACCTTTTTACAGTTATCATTTGTCTGTACAAGAAAACAAGAGTTCAACTTGCCTTCATTCTCAGACTTCTCTGAAATGCTAGATATTTTCCAATAAGCTTTCATATGATCTGCATTCCTGTAAGGCAATGGAAGGTTAGTTATAAGCATCGATATTTAGAATTTTAATTATTTATATTATTTTCCCAGATTTACACTGGTACCTTACAGACCATGCACCTATAACCTACATCTCTCAATGGAGGTTTATAAAAATATTTCATCATTTTAAGGTGAGTTTGTGGAAAATTATACAAAGCAAAAAGGAAAACAGAAGGGTGTACCTGCATTACCCCTGAGCTTGCAGCAGAGCTCAGACATACATAGCACATTTTTATACAGTTAACACTGTTCTATGCCCAGGTTATGGCTCCACAACTCAAAACCCTCTGTGGTCTCAAAAGGTAAGGGCAGGCCAAAAATGCTGGAAGCCATTTGAAAGCTGGGTCTTTATGCTTCACGATGATGGTATGAGGGGGAGCACTACTGTTTGTTGTCCCCTATGTGAGACTCCTGGCTGTGTGAATTTTATTCCATTTCCATTCTAGTAAAAAAAGTTGGCAGAAGTGACTCAGGGTTTAAGTTAACGCCTGATGCTGTAAAGGGGAAGAAAAGCAAAGGGAACCAAGAACCATAGTCTCTAAGTTGACAGGGAATTTAAACTCTTTCAGCACTTTGCAGCTGTTCCATCAAAGGAAAGTCAACAAAGCTGTGAGCAGCATGAAGTGATTATAGGTTTGAAACTGCCTTTGGCATTGGTGTAGCAGGAGTGAAATGCTCACACAAGTAGCATAGATGGTAGTGGTTACTTGCAGGAGGTCGAATCAGAAAATATTTATTCTTAAAAAAACCCAAAATTCTACCACCCAACCCACTAGACCAAGCATATAGTAGGAGACATACTAGAGCTGCCTGGGACATTACTGTATTTTTTGGTTGGCTTTCAAGGCTCAAAATTCCAGCCTTGGGTAGTTGCCTAGGTAAAAGAGAGAATACATGGTGCTCAAGTTTTGCAGTGCATTTCCACACCCAAGCAAATGATTCTATATAAGGAAAAGAGTTTCAGTTTACCTCTAAACATGTAAGGAGGGTAAACTAGAATTTTCCATAGCCTTCTCACTGTAATTGGCCCAGAGCCAGCACAAGGGCACTGGTTGGGCTTTAGAAATGTTTCCCAACATCTGTAGTTGCTTCTATTGGCAGTGGGCCAATTTGTCCCTCCTAAAACATTAAGTATTTATGAAGGTGCACAAAGGAGCTCAAGCGCTTTTTAAGGTGTCTTAGCAAGGTGTCAGGAGCACCTGACACCTGTGCTCAGTTTTTGTTTCTGTATCGTTTGTTATTTTGTTTTTATTAAAACCTTTATTTTAAAAACACACTTGAAGAGCTGTCTCGCAAAATTATTTTAAGCCATTTCTCTGTGAGGGCTGCCCCCTCAGAGGTGACGGACCTTCAGGGGGTTTATCACATCTGACCCCATGCAAGATTCCATCACTCAAGTCCCTTACTCTGATGAATCTGAAATTAAATTGTCACTAAGTTTTGAGTCTTTCTAGGTAACACTAAGCGTTCTGAGCAGACATTCCTGCCCTCACTCAGGTGTCATTACTGAGTGGTTTGTTGAAGAAGCCTGAGCAGGGAGGGGAGAGAATGGCTTCACCAAAAGTTCTAGTCAAGTTGGGGAGGCAAGATACTGAACCTGCCCTTGCTCAGAATAAACTTAAGGTGATTTGGTTAAAAGTGTTGCTCCCTTGAAATACCAAGTCAAAAAAGATTCAGTCTTGGCAGGATTTTTCCCACTTAAAATGATATTATATTACCACTTTGTCCAATTAACACATTTAAATGTATTGTCTCCAGAAACATCAGAACTTTTTTGATAAATATACCTGGCTTATTTTATTTCTGAATCTTGCTTTATAAGGTAAATGGATCTATAAGTAATAAGGTTAACAAAGCCTGACTTCCCAAAACTTGGTATTCTTTGCCCTCCTAACCTTCATGTTGAAATGACCCTCTTGTTGCTCTTGAAAATAAACAGTCCAGGAATAACATTACAGCTGGGCAAGTACCTATGTGCTGCCAAACCATAGGCAAAGTGATTGAATTCTGCTCACCTTTTGCTCCAAGTATATCACATTTCCTAGCCCTGCTATCCTCTGCTGTTTTCACAAACTTGTAGAAACAATTATCTGAGATGTCTCACTTTCAATTGCTGCTGTAAATGGTCTGCAGGCTTAGAAGGTGGGGCCAGGTAGGTGTGAGTCATATAATAATCAGCATGACACTTGAATTGGGAGACAGTGCTACCTGGTTCATGAAGAGCTCCTCAGCTGCTGAAGTTTGTTTTAAAAATTATTTCAATTATAAGCTAATTTTTAAGCTAGAACCATCAAGAAATTTTTTAAGAACTGCATTTCTTCTACTCTCTCTCTGTATAACCTATATATCTTGATATGTTTAATACATACACAAACAGATATATATTTTTTAGCCATTAAGATATTTTTATTTCAAATCAGGTTATTTAAAATATCTATCCTGTCTATTAGCAAAAAAGAAAGCAAACATTGGAAATTTCAGAAATGCTTGCATTCAGAAATGTTTGTATTATTACACAGTTGGAATGGGTGCATATTATCTCATTTTAGTCTATGTGAATTGGCTGTACATGATCTGTTTTGGACCAGAAAATGTCCTAAACATCTGATACCATGCATTTTATCAAGAGGAAAAAAAAAATCTGTTTCTTCTGGTGACATTTTTCAGGCTGACACTAATGAAGATTCTGAAATGAATTTGAAATAATAAAAAGAAAAGCATCAATATTACCATTTTGCAGGTGGAAGTGCTTGCCTGTGTTTTAGTCCTCCATCTACTGGTACCACAACCTGCACATTAGACAGCATACAAGGCACATTCATAGACTCTGGATTGTATTTATAATCCACTCTCACATTAGTAGTGCTAGCATTACATTTCCAGTAAGTTGCAGCATTCAAGGGAGTGGACTGGATGCCATTTGAAGATACCTGCAAAAGAATAAACCATTGAAAAGGTCTTAATTAAAATATTCCTATTTTTGGGCAGAATTAGGGAAAGATGGTAATGAGTATAATTCTAAATCCTGACAACTGACCAACAGAACAATTGACCTCTGTGCCCTTAATCTTAGAATTGTGAAGATTGTTGTAGCCTAAAGCAATTCCTGGGTTTTTTTTGTTTTTAAAAAATATTTAAATAATTTTAAAAAGGTTTAAACTCCCTCTGGCCCACAAGGCTCCTTCCTGTTCTGGCTTTCATAAGTCAAAACAGGTTTTTTTTAGTTTTCAACTAGGCCTTATGACACTGACCATAATCCTCTGAGCCTGGCTGTTCAGCCAGTTTTCAATCCCCCTTGCTGTCTGGTAATCTAGCCCACACTTCCTCAGCTTCTCTATGAGGATGAATGCCAAAAGCCTTCTTGAAGTCTACGTAGACAATATCCACTGCTGTCCCCTCATTTACCAGGCCAGTCATTTAATCACAATTATCATATTGGTCAAGCAAGACTTTCCCTTGGTAAAGCCATGCTGATTACTCCCAATGACTTTCTTGTTCTTCATGTGCCTCTAAGTGGTTTCCAGGATGAGTTGTTCCATTATATTGTGAGAGGTGAGAACATTATGAGTCCCTATATATTACAATTGATTCGTTACAGCATTCAAAAAATATGTAATTACAAAATCAAAATAGAATACAATTACAAACTCAAACTGTGACAAAACCCCCTAAATTCAAGAAAAACTGAATTTTGTTAACAAATAGTTAGTGTTTGAAGCTTACACACATGAATTGGATCAAAGTGTGAGCAAGCTGAAACAGGTAGTGAATGAACAGGGAACATCATGAAGGCATAACATGAATTCACTCAGCCTTGGCAGAGCCCAGGCACTGAAAACAGTGATGTACTCAGAACTGGCCTAGATGAGAGATGACAATTCATCTGCATGCAAACAGGCAAAGAACAATTCTTATAATTTCTGTATAAGCCAAAGTTCCTTAAAAAATTCCAAAGGGAAAAAAGTGTTTACCTGATACTTTAAAACATCCACATTATAATAGGATGCAGATGGATTGTGTTCAGATAATTTCTTGAGGTAGATAGCTATGGCTTGCATGCTCATCCAAAAATCCTTAGTACTAGAGTCACTTTGATAACTACAAAAAGAAAGCTAGGAATCAAAAATCAACACTGAGTTTTATTATTTCTTATGTCTAAAAAGTAAAACTAGATCTTTCCCCTTCTTCACTGTTCCAAGCAAGAATTTGTTCTAATGCTTTAAAACACATTATTGTATCTTCCTAAATATTAAGACAAATGAACTGTTTGTTGTTGTCGAAAAACTTCTCCTTCCAGGCTGTTGGGCAGTGAGTTTCCCGCACTGATGATCTGCTTCACAAGATGGAGTGAATGCCAAATTTGGATTTTACATTTAATAAAAAACAATTGTAATACAGTCAGGTGTGGGAGGTGGGAATGAAAGTGGTGTTTGAAGAGGAATGTTATCCAATTTGGAATAAATCCTAGAACCATAATTAGCTTTTGTTATGACAGCTTCACTAATGCATTGAATTAAAATTTGTGCTGTATGTGTTACCACACTTTCACATATTTATAGTGTAAGCTTTCAAAATATTTTCAGTTAAAAGTTTCTCAGATACTTATAGTTACATTTAATCTTAGTAACAATTTATTATATCATTTCTATATGTAGCTAAGAGTGCACATGACTACAGAAACAAAATCCTGGTTGGGAACTACTGGAGCATGAAAAAGTGTTTTGCAACTCAAAAATATTTTCAGTTCTGCTGGCATCAGGTTTATTTTTTAATAAGGATGAAGCTTTTTAGAAAACTGATTCAGAAGCAAAATTCAAATCACTTAAGATTTAGAGCTCCACAGATCATCTGTGGATACATAGAGGAACTGCACCTGATGCCTTGGAGTGGCTACCTAGAAGAGAGGCTAGGGAGAGTTAGTAAAGTAGGTATTTATTAAAGGCTTTCAATAGATACACCTTGGGCAGTGCAAAAGCCTTGCAGAGACTACACCCAAGACGGATGACAGTCACAAGTTTTTTGGGGAGATATAAGTTTGGTTTATTTGCATATCAGAGATTCATTGTCCAAGTATAGCTTCAGGTAATGAAGTCACATTCCCCCAGTTTGCTCCCCCTCAATTCACTTTTGTTTATACTTTTAGGGGCCTGAGGCAGATAGTGTCCTTGGTTCTCAGGCATGGAAAGACTGTTTTGTCTCACCGAAATGTGAAGAGAGCTTACTAACACTTTATATGAAGTTCAGAATTATATAGTAATCCAGTACAGGATCTGAAAAATATAAAAGCTAAAACTTAAGGCATCACACCAATCCCCAAGGAGGCATGCAAAAAGTGCATGCAGAATGAAAGCTGAAAAGAAGCACGGGGAACACAGTAAATATGACTGCAATGAGTTGAATATGCCAGAACAGTGATTTACATACCAGTAGCCTGTCCAATTTACTTAGAATTTGGTTCTCAATACAGTGTTGTCATTCGTGCAATTTCCATTTTCAGTAAAATATATAGATAAACACTTATAACAGAGGACTTCCAAAATGTAAACAAATGAAACCAGTAGCAAAATCCTTGTTTTCTCCTTCAGAATTTCTGATGTCTCCACAAGTATCAGTCACATTAAAAAGTTTCATCTATATAAATACTAAGCAAATGATAGTAATTGCAGTATATGAAAGGTCAAATTATTACCATAAAGGTTTAATTTCATAAATATCCAGTACATGCATCCTTTCTAATTAGAGGTGAAGTGTTACAGTACTCAGACAAGAATACTAGATATTTTCACTTTTTCAAAATATAATTTTTCAGTATAATTCATTGTCAGATACAGCTCTGCTAACATTTCAGTTATAAACTGTCATGTCAAAGAATGACAAATTTAATTTTGTATGAATCACTCCTTACATTAAGTATGAATTATCACAGTAAAAGTAATACAAAAGAATGGATACATGTGGTTTGATTGTTTCAAATAATTTTTCCAATAAATGAAATGGAAAGTGCTCAGCTGAAACAGATAACTGCTTTTTTTTTTTTCTTTTTGAAAAAGATATCCAAACAATTACTTTATTATTCTACTCAACCAGCAGCTTTTCTTCTTAAGAATGCTCCTAAGCATGCTGCTATACACTTGAGATATAGTTTCATAACGGATCTGATCTACCATAGAAATGATATACATTTAAACCTATGCTAATAACTGACAAATGAAACCATTGTTATTACTGTATAAAGAAACCCATATGACAATGTGTCCTATTTTTGACAATTTTTCTCTGTAGTTATATTACTTATAGAGTTCATATAGCTTGCTTAGAAAAATGTTTTTTGCTTTCTTGTTTTTAAAGCTTATTAAACCATTTTATTTATAAAATGTGTGTAAAAACACAGCTAAAATTAAAAACTATTTTTATGTTTCCTGTTATAGTCAGCATAAGTTTCAAGTTCAGTAATCTCTGAAAATTTTAATGGTAGCAGTGAAAAGAAACTGAGCTAAACAAGATTAGTTCAGAAAATTAAGTTATGTATAAGCAAATCAAGACTAGAGAATTCTGATTTACATATACAAAAATTCACATTTTAAAATTCATGTACTTTACTATTATATTAAATAAAAATACAAAACCTGTATACAAGTTGTGCATTTGGAAGAATCTTCTCTAGTTTGCTTGTGTTTTTTACCCTGAAGCAGAGCACTGCTGGAGATGGGTTGCTGGTAAAGACTTTAATAATCCCACTTGGGAATGATAATGTCATATCACCAGTGATCTTCACAATGCATCTAGAAGAGAATGAAAATATCAATTTTATTGCAACTCATTAACTGCCTAGTTTTAATACTAATTTTAAATCAATCATACTCTTACAATCTGATGAGCTGATTTCAAAGCAGAAAATAGGCAGACTTGACAGTGTGCACTTGCAGCCCAGAAAGCCAACTGTATCCTGGGCTGCATCAAAAAAGGCATGACCAGCAGGTCACGGGAGGTGATTCTGCCCCTCTACTCCACTCTTGTGAGACCCCACCTGAGTACTGCATACAGTTATGCAGCCCCCAACACAAGAAAGATGTGGACCTGTTGGAACAAGCCCAGAGGAGGCCATGAAGATTCTCTGAGGGCTGGAGCACTTCTGCTATGAAGACAGGCTGAGAGCTGGGGCTGTTCAGCCTGGAGAAGAGAAGGCTCCGGAGAGACCTTATAGCACCTTCCAGTACCTGAAGGGGTTCCAAGAGAGCTGGAGAGGAACTTTTTGTAAGATCATGTAGTGATAGGACAAGGGGGAATGGTCTTAAGCTGAAGGAGGGTAGGTTTAGGTTAGATATTAGGAAGAAATTCTTTACTGTCAGGGTGGTGAGGCACTGGAACTGGTTGCCCAGAGAGGTTGTGGGCTCCTCATCCCTGGAAGTGTTAAAGGCCAGGCTGAATGGGGCTCAGAGTAACCTGGTCTAGTGGAAGATGTCCTGCCCATGGCAGGGGAATTGAAACTAGATGATCAGTTTTTTCAAATATCTTAATGTCAAAAGAGTGCAGAAATAATATCGCCCTGTTACAGGACGAGGATGGTCACCTCACAAACAGGGACATGGACAAGGCAGAGGCATTTAATTCTTAAAACACTGATGATCGACCAAGGCAGTCTCAGTGCCCTGAGCTGAAGGACCATGACTGAAAGAGTGATCAACTCCCAGTTGACCCTGAAATTGTGCAAGATCTGCTACGCCAGCTGGATCCCTACAAATCTATGGGGCCTGATGGGATTCATTTGAGAATCCTCAAAGAGCTGGCTGATATCATTGCAAAGCCTCTCTTGGTGATTTTTGAGTGGTCTTGGGAATCTGGAGAGGTCCCAGCTGACTGGAGGCTGGATAACATTGTCCCGATTTTCAAGAAGGGCAAGAAGGAGGACCCTGGAAACTACAGGCCTGTCAGTCTCACTTCAGTACCTGGCAAAATCATGGAAAAGATTATTCTGGGATGTATTGAAAAACACCTGGAGGCCAATGCAGTCATCAGTCATAGCCAGCATGGCTTCATGAGGGGAACGTCCTGCTTGTCGAACCTGATTTCCTTCTATGACAAAGTAATCCACCTAGTTGATCCAGGAAAACCAGTAGATAAAATCTTTTAGGACTTCAAGCAAAGCTTTTGATGCTGTCTCTCATAGGATCCTTCTGCACAAAATGTCCAGCACACAGCTGGATAACCACGTTACACAATGGATGAGCAACTGGCTCATGGGTCAGGCACAAAGGGTTATAGTAAATGAGGTAACATCAGTCTGGTGACTGGTCACTAGTGAGGTTCCACAGGGTTCTGTCCTCAGCCCAGTGATCTTCAACATCTTCATTAGTGACTTGGGTGCAGGACCCAAAGGAATACTAAGTAAATTTGCCAACACTAAACTGGGAGGAGCTGTCAACTCCCTTGAAGGCCCTGCAGAGAGACTTTGACAAATTAGAGAGATGGACAATCACCAACTGTATGAAGTTTAACAAGGGCAAGTGTTGGATTCTGCACATGGAACAGGACAATCCTGGTTGTGTGTATAGACTTGGAAATGAGACGCTGGAGAGCAGTACCACAGAAAGGGACCTGGGGGTCCTGCTCGATGGCAAGCTGAATATGAGTCAGCAGTGCCCTGGCAGCCAGGAGGGCCAACTATGTCCTGAGGTGCATCAAGCACAGCATTGCCAGCCAGTCAAGGGAGGTGATTGCCCCACTCTGCTCTGCATTTGTGTGGCCTTACCTTGAGTCCTGTGTGCAGTTTTGGGTGTCACACTATAAGAAAGACTATAAGAGAGTGTCCAAAGGAGGGCCATGAAGATGGTGAAAGGGCCTAGAGGGGAAGCCATAAGAGGAGCAGCTGAGGTCACTTGGTTTGTTCAGCCTGGAGGAGACTGAGGGGAGACATTATGGTCTTCAACATCCTCACGAGGGGAAGTGGAGGGACAGCATCAGGACAGGATCCGAGGGAATGGCCTCAAGTTGTGTTAGGGGAGGCTTAGGTTGGATATTAGACCCAGAGGATGGCTGGGAACTGGAACAGGTTCCTCAGGGAAGTGATCACATCACCAGGCCTGACAGAGTTCAAGAAGTGTTTGAACAACATTCTCAGACACATGGTGTCATTCTTGGGGTGGTCCTGTGCAAGGCCAGGAGTTGGACTCGATTATCCTGATGGGTCCCTTCCAACTCAGCAGATTCTATGATTCTATGATTTTTAATGTTCCTTTCAAGCCTAACAATTCTATGATTCTGTGATCCTAAAATAAATTTCAAATGAGGGTAATGTGGCACAATGACAGTGTATTATCACTTTCAACTTGGAAGTCAGATGAAATAAGAAAAATATTTAGCTGGTTAAGCATACAGTAGTATGGGTGTTTGTTTTTCAGGCTTTGAAAACATAGCAGAACTATGCTTAGGCAAGGTCTAAGTAGTATATCAAGCAGTGTGACAGAGGAAATGAGGTACTTTTAAGCTGTCCAAATTTACATGCAGCACCTACCTGACTGTAGTAGAAACCCTTCTTATTTTTGTTTTTTTTATTGAACACATTTTTGTAAAGCAGGGATATATGAACTCCTAGTCAGATGCAGGCCAATAGAAAGTGATAAGGCACTGATGTCAGTTGTATCAGGGGAAAAAACCCTGTGAATCTGCCTTCTAATGTATGTATATTTCCCCCAAAATATTAAAAGTACAACCAGTGCATTCTTTTATTGTAACTTATTGCATTCAAAACAATTTACTATTTAACTAACTTTGTGGGATCTGCTCCTTTAAAGTAGGCATTAACAGATTCAGTAAGGGCTACTGCAACAGGCATAATGTCCTGGTTTCCAAGTCTGACAGGGATGGGACCACGTGAAACACCTAGAATACATACAGTATATATGTTTAATTTTCATAAAGAGTAGCAATAGATTTCAGAATGGTTGACTACACCTGTCATTTTTACAAGAGGTTACTACCATCATGGTCACAGCAGAGTCTGAAATATGACTTGAAAAGCATGTAGAAAAATATAAGCATAACACAGTACAATCACACCATCTAAACACTACTTAGCAGCATAGAAAAACAGGACTATCAATATGACATTTTGTAAATGGACAGACACGAGGAAATACAGATGAGACAGAGGAACACTGCATTAAAATGGCTACTAATGAAACTGAAGTCAACAGATCCAAAGCAAATTAGATTAACTACAATACTTTAAAAAAAGTCCCTACTGTATGCTTATAGTATGGAAAAATGTATGATAAAATAGTCACAGAAATGCAAAGAATTCAGTTGGGGTATGTATGAACATAAATGCATATACATTAGTATTACCCTCACATAAGTGACCTGTTGAACATTCTTTTAACTATTTCAGACAACAAAGATTACAATTTCCAAATAGAAATTGTTGGAGAAATATTTTGCAAATTTTCTAATGCTTACCTAGTAAAGATTCTGGAAATATGTATCAGTTTACAAGAAAAATAATTACCAGGCCAGTGTCAGCCTTCATGCGTCTGTGCCTACACAACAGTTACAATGCATAACTATAAAAAGTAACTCAGACCTCAGCTAAAGCTTTTTGAAATTACTGAAATGTCAAATGCAAATTAACAAAAGCATTTGTCATGGGATTTTACTTTTCAGTAGTGTTTTATATATGTACTGACTATAAGAGACAGTACTTGAAGTTCTATCTTTTTATTAGTGCAATAGTGTAGTAGAAAGCATCTTACTATTTTTTTTGTACCACTGGTGAAACAGCCTGTATCAGATGCTTACTGCAAGTTCTCAGGACAGGATGTCAAAGAGCTGTGCCAAGGTGGACTCATGGTATTTTAGGCTGCTGTCAAGCTCACAGGTCCAGTTCTGAGACCTTCAGCAGCACCAGCAAATCTGGCTTTGATGCCCTGCCACCTGCCTCAGCCCCAGCCACTGTTACCAGCCCTTCAGCTGTGCTGACACAACAGCTAATGAAACAAACATGCAAACTTGCATTGACACAAAGAGGTTGCCAAAGTGCAGCATAAAAGACAGCATCATTGGCCATAAAAAGAGCAAATAAAAGTCTGATCAAATTGTTTTAGTTCAGTTTAGGAACAATGATTCAGGTAATTTTAATGTTGGCTAAACTGCTGCCATAAAAATAAATGTATTTTAAAATATTATCTTAATTATCTGTATCTTCAAAGCCTTGTGTTATTTAGAAATACAGAAATTGTTTTATCTCGTCTTATGAGAATAAAGATTGTCAAAGTAAAAATATATTTCTTTTTCTTCCAAGAATGTAGTAATGAAAAACTGAAGAATCAGGAGAGACCAATTTTCAGCTTGGTGGGGGAGAGGGGAATAGATGAAAAATTGTGTTGAATAAAAGTGACTATATCAAGCTTTGGTGACTTTGACAACATATAACTTATGTACTTGAGCTTTCAAGCTACTTGTATCTGCCAGACACCAGAAATAGCTGGAGAGATTTGTTCCAAAATAAATACAATATTATTAACTGTAGTGCATTAGGATGATTAGTTAACATGTAAATCTGCTTCTAGTACAATACCTGGTGGTGTCTCACAAAACTTTTCAATTGTAGAAAGTGTTCCAATCAAAAGATCATCCTCTATTACATGTAAATGAAACAAAATATGGCAAGAAAACAAAGTATTTCAAGAAAAAATAGATAAGTGTTAAACAATTTAATAAATAAAAAACCCATTGCAAATGAAAACAAGGCTAAAGCAAAAGAAATTCAATTATGCATGCCTACAAGTTCATTCAGAACAAGATAATTATAGTTAATTCTCAATTATTCAGAACAAATGGGGTAAGAGAAACACTGGATTGTGTAAAAGCCAAAAGAATACAGACAGTAGTACAGAGTATATCCTCATGCCATCTGTACTGCCCTTTCCATGTCTCCAGGACTATTTAATTCATACAATCAGTGCAGGTGAAACTGGCTTTGTTTATTTTTGCTAAGCCAGGTTAATAACCATGTCAAACTCTGGTGTCAGTGCACACCTTCCTCTTTACCTCCTCCCTCACCTCACCTCACCATTTCCCTTTGTCACTGTCTCAAAAACCACACACACAGCTGGGGCTATTGATGCTGCTGCCACCAATTTCTAGTTCCTTGGCACCGGTGCAGAGGCCTGAGGAAGTGAGCCTGGATGGACTCTGGCAACCAAAATATCAGTTATCTTTCTATGATGCTTCTCAACATTTGAGAAACTGGTGGACACTGAACTGTGCCAGCACTTAACAGCTAAGGCTATGTAGACCTTACTATCTTTGGTCCTGCACAGGGTGGAAACAGCTGCATTGGTTTCAGTGCAGAACTCCTAATAAAAGCTGTGCAGATACTCTTCTGAGGTGCTGAGCCTGAGTGAGGAATCCTTGGCATCAGTAGCATTCAGAAACACCTGAGCATTAATTCAAGAGTCTAAGTTTACTTGGGACTAAAGTGGTAATAATGTTCAGGAATGAAATACTTCAAATCTACTACAGAAACAAGTTAAAATGTCCCTCCACAAATAATCCCCCTCTCCTGTCCCACAAGTCTCCTTGTATTTCTTCTGAAATTAGTGGCAGCACAGGAAGACTGATTTGCTTTTCATATTCATCTTTATTGTTTGGTTGGTTGTTTTGCTTTCAGTAAACACCTCTGTTTAGCTTATAATACTTGACTAACTTGAAGAAAAAGATGCATTAGTTTCATTTCTTTGGAAACTGCAGTTACAGGATAACAAAGTAAAAATAACATTAAAAATAACTCAATTTTGGAACATTTATATTAATTCAAAATTTTCAGTATCCCAAAATATTTCTGTACATGTACAATAACATCTTCTGAACAAATACATAACATTGTGCTTGATGAATAGACAGCATACCAAATAAAAATTCATGGAATATTTTAATTTTGAAAAATATTTCACTAGAGAGCATGCCATAATTGGATCTATGGTCTAATCTAGCCAAATCCACTGTCTTGTCTTTCATGTCATTTAGAAGCAGGTATTGCAAAGAATGCAGGTATTGCAAAGAATGCTTGAAGTACCTAGACTGAATTCATATATGAAACAGCAAACTCCAAGGAATGGTGTTCCTAACAGGTGGAACTCAGTGGCAGAATGTTACCATTTCTAAAATGAATTAAAGTGGTTAACTTACCAACTGTAGGTGTGTTTGCTGCATTGAGGGAAGCAGAAGATATTGAGGAAATGCTCTCTGCATGTGCCAAGGGAGCTGCAGGTGGTGGACTTGAGTTAGAGGTCAATGGAGGGCTGAATGGCCTAGGCTTAACACGAGAGATCACAAGGGTATTACAGAGACAGAATGAGATTTTAAAAAGATGAAAAAAGACTGTAAATAGTTATTCATTTCATTCCCCAATCAATTTTACAGTGTTTCTCAACATCTTTATTTTAATGTTTTATGCATCCTAGTTTTAGTGTAGAACAGAAAACCCACATTTTCTATGGGAATGAATCCTATTATTTCAGAACTTATCATTATTAAATTTTTGCCTGGCTAGGTAAGTCTAATGTATTTGATTATGTAACAGCCTGACAATAATTGTGCTGTAACACAGTAGCAGAACCTAACCCTATAGCCCTGTGGACGTGTGCAGCAAATGTGGATTTTCAGAGCTAAAGGAGAGCTACTAACAAAATGGAAGTGAGCCCAGCAGAGGGCAACTAAAATAGCTGAGGACTGGAGGACATGAGAGAGAGAGAGAGGCTGAAGGACCTAGGTTGGTTCAGCCTGGAGAAGAGAAGCCTAGGAAGGGATCTACTAGCAGTCTTTCACAAGCTACAAAGAAGATGGAGCCAGGCTCTATTTAGAGGTGCAAAAGGAAGAAAGGAAATTTCAGCTGAACATAGGGAAAAAAATTCCTTCTTGTAACCTTGTGGTTAAGCCCTGGGACAAGTTGCCCAAAGAGGTTGTGAGATCTCTCTCACTGAAGATTTTCAAAACTCAGCATGTCCCTGACCAACCTGATGCAATTTTGAAGTTGGCCCTTCTTTGAGCAGGAGATTGGTCTAGAGATCTTCAAAAGTCCCTTCCACCCTAAATCTGTGGATAGTTTTATGACCCATTTAACTGTTAAGGTATTAAAATAACTAATGAACAATTTGCGATTAACCTGTCTAAAAGGTACTGGAAATTCTGAAGTATCTGCTTTGGTTGGGTATTTTTTTTTTTCTATCACACTTTTCACTGAGTATATGACTTTTAGATAGACTGAGAATTGTAAAAGGACACCACATATAATGAAGACAACTTGCAATCTTCCACTTATATCCAGATAATAGCCAATTTCTAACACATGTAATTTTTGCAGAATCATACTTCATAGCAGAACTGTGTTGATTTGGCACGGCCTGGTTTTTTTGGTTTTTGGTAGCGAGGGAGTGCTACAGAAGTTGCTTCTGTGAGAAGCTTCTAGAAGCTTCCACCATGTCTGACAGAGCTGATCTCTGATGGCTCGTTATAAATGTATATTATAAAGTTGGCTTTTTGCGAGGTGTGTGCTATATGAATAATAACATTGTAGTAAGGATATAAGTTTTTATTTCTGCTATTAGTAAAGAAAACTAGGCATAGTGGTAGTAGTTGATATAGTATGCTTAAACTGTCTGTTTGGTCGGGATAACATCCAATGAACACGTAGAGAAGACCCTGCTATTGATATACCAACTATCAGCATCTACCATCTGAAGAAAGTATGGACCAAGGCCCAACCTGGAGGTGATAATGAAGACACAGTCAAGAAACACGCATGCTCTAAAAAGGCGAACCCAAGAAAGGACCATGCAAAACAGTTCCTGAAATATGGAAACTAGTTTATGGAAAAATATGAATATTCAACAGACTGATGCAATAGAAAGGGTATTTAAAGAATGTGTCTGATACAGCAAGGTGTGGACTTGGCTGAATGCCAAGTCACCCGGCTGGCCGTACTTTGCTTTTTTTCTATCTCCGAATTGTCTTACTTTCTATTAAACTTATCTCTTAAAATTTACGTAGAAAGTGAACCTCGTTTTTCACAGCTCTGAAGATGGACATGCTGCTGGCCCAATTAGAGAGGTTGGTAATGCCTCTGTGATGACATATTTAAAAAGAAAATCAAAACAGCGCACATGCAGTTTTTCCAGGGCTGGTGATGCCACTGACATCTCAGTGTGGCCCGCGGTGAGCCTTGCCTGCCTGGCTGCCCCTAGCTAGTCATGCCGCAGGCAGAAGGGCAGGGACAGGGGCAGCGGCAGTGGCAGTGGCTTCTCCTTCCCAGCGTCCTGCATGAAGAGAGGTGTTAAATAGTGCCAGCACTGTAGCGGCTGCCACTGCCCACACGGTGGCAACAGGGCTGCCTGGCCAGCAGCAGGAAACATGGTGACTGGCTCCCTGATGCGGAACCTAGACAAGATCAACCTCTCAGTGTTGCGGGAACCTGCAAGAATCTTTGAATTGGTGGAACTTGTGTGCAATGGTACCCACGGGCAGCAGTTTTTCTTCTAGTCAGAGAAGAGGAGGAAGTGAGGACTTGTAAGGGAAACAACATGGTGGGACCAAGGTCAGTGGAAAAAGAAGGGGAGGAGGTGCTTCAAGCGCTGGAGCCAAGATTCCTCTGCAGGCCATGGTGAGAACTATGGTAAAGTAAGCTGTCCCCCTGCAGCCCATGAAGTCCACAGGGGATGCAGAGATCCACTCACAGCCCATGAGAGAAGTACTTACACTGGAGCAGGTGGATGCTGGAGAAAGCTGTGATCCAGTGGGAGAGCCAAATAGAGAGACAGGGCCCTTACTTCCAGAGATAGAGAGAGGGCCCTTGCTTCCAAACTAGAGTAGCCTATCCTTAGAGGACTGCACCCTGTGGACGAGTGACCCATGCTGCAGCAGTTTTGGAAAGACTGTTTGCCCATGGGAAGGACTCGCATTGAAGCAATTTTGGCAGGACTGCTGCTTGTGAGATTGGAGCCATGCTGGAGAAGTTCACAGAGAGATGTCTCCAGTGGGAGGGACCCCACGGCATAGCAAAGACTTCTCTCCCTGAGCAAACAGAAAAAGATCTCAGGTGACGAACTAAACAAAACCCCCACGCCCTGTCTCCCTGGGCTGTTGGTGGGAAAGACGGAAGGGCTGGGAGGGAAAAAAGATGTTTCAAAGACTTATTTTACTTCTCATTATCCTCCTCTGACTCTGTTAATAATAAATTTACCTTATACCTTTAAATTTGACCCTGTTTTGCCCTTGGAATGTTTTCTCCCAATCCTCATCTCAACTCATGAGCCCTTCGTTAATTTTTTTTTCCCTCTCCTCTGCCCAACTGAAAGCAAGAGAGAGTGAGCGAACGGCTTTCGTGGGTGCCTGGTGTTTGGCCAGTGTCAAACCGCGACAAGAACAATACCAGCTAAATCTTTCTCTTTAATTCTGATGATATCAAGAACAGATTTCTTGGTCTAAGAGCAATTACTACAATTTTATATTGGAATTAGAAAATAATCTCAAAATGAACCTTACTCTGACCTTATACCATAACAGAAAAGCAAGGGTTAAAGAATGTTTCAGTTTTGTTAACGCATAAGACCAGATTTTTTTCCATAATGAGAATATGGTGAAAATATCTTGCTACTTTGAAAGACAAGAAGAGAATCTTAGCACAGTAAAATTTTACCAAGTCAGTAAGTCAAATGAAACCCAAAGAATCGTAATATTCATAGAAGAGATTAAGCATGGCTTGGCCAGATATGCTGTCTGGCTATTTGCATTCTTTGCCACATTCCTTATGAGCAGATGGACCTGCACTGCAAGGAGTGAGCAGAGATGAAGGTAGCATGCAATGTCTCACTAGCCAGATGGGCAGCTGCTGTAATCTGCCACCTCCCTTCTCTACCAACCAGCACCAATGGCAGGGTGAAGTCACAGCAGGGCTACTTGTGTCAACATGACTGATAAAGATCTACTCAATCCCACTCATTCCCCAAAGCTTTGGTGATATCCCTAAATTAACTGAGTTTTGTTTATAATTTCACTAGTATTTCATATTTTGAAAATTTTAATCCTACACATATGCTATCCTTTAATTTTCAAGCTATTGATTTGTTCAATTAAAAATATTCAGTTGATGCAAAATTTATGTTTTGGACCTTTCAAGTTCAGTTTAAAATTATTTTGTTATAGTAACATGTTTACCATGAACAATTTCATGCCTATCCAGCAATAGTGAAAATCTGAGTATGTGATTCCCTGAACATTGTCTAGAAAGTAACTCCACTGTGTGTTGTGGTTTAACCCCAGCTGGCAACAGAGTACCATGCAGCTGCTCCCTCACCTCCCTGCCCCCAATGGGGAGGAGAATCGGAAAGGAAAGATAAGCCTCATGGGTTGAGATAAGAATGTATTGGATTTGTATGACAAGGTTTTGATAGTGGGGGAGCTACAGGGATGGCTTCTGTGAGAAGCCTCTAGAAGCTTCCCCCATGTCTGGCACAGCCAAAGCCAGTCAGCTCCAAGAGGGACTCGCTGCTGGCTAAGGCCAAGCCAATCAGAGATGGTAGTAATGGCTCTGGAGGAACATATTTAAGAAGGAAAAAAGTTACTGAGCTGAAAAAAATTGCAGCCAGACAAGAGAGGGGTGAGAATATGTGAGAAGAACAACTCTGCAGACACCAAGATCAGTGCAGAAGGAGGGGGAGGAGGTGTTCCAGACTCCAGAGCAGAGATTCCCCTGCAGCCCATGGTGAAGACCATGGTGAGGCAGCTGTGCCCCTGCAGCCCGTGGAGGTCAATGGTGGTGCAGAGATCCACCTGGAGCCCATGGAGGACACCCATACCAGAACAGGTGGATGCCAGAAGGAAGCTGTTACCGCGTGGGAAGCCTGCACTGGAACAGGCTCCTGGCAGTAACTTGTGGACCCATGGAGAGAGGAACCCACACTGGAGCAGGTTTACTGGCTGGACTTGTGACCCTGTAGGGGACCCAACACTGGAGCAGGCTGTGCCTGAAGGACTGCACCCTGTGGAAAGGGATCCACACTGGAGCAGGGGAAGGAGTTCTCCCTCTGAGGAGGAAGGAGAGGCAGAAAGAATATGTGATGAACTGACTGTAACCCTCATTGCCCATCCCTCTGTGCTGTTGGGAGGGAGAAGGTAGAGATTTGGGGATAAAGTTAAGCCTGGGAAGGAGGGAGGGGTGGGGGGAAGGTGTTTTTAAGATTTGTTTTACTTCTCATTATCCTGCTCTGGTTTTGATTGGTAATTCATTCAACTACTTTCCTGAAGTGGAGTCTGTTTTGCCCATGACGGTAATCAGTGGGTGATCTCTCCCCATCCTTATCTCAACTCATGAACCTTTTGATATATTTTCTCTCCCCATCCAGCTGAGGAGGGGAGTGATAAAGCGGCTTTGGTGGGCACCTGGCATCCAGCCAGGGTCAAACCAACACAAAAAACAATTTAATAATTGAAAGAAAAAAAGACAAAACCAATATAATAATAATAGTAATATTAATAATAATAGTAAGATGGGAGGAGAAAGAGAGAGTAACAGAAGCCAAGAGAAACAAGTGATGCACAATACAGTTGATCACCACCCAGTGACTGATGCCCAGCACATCCCCAAGCTGTGATTGGCCCCTCCTGGCCAACCCCCCCCCAGTTTATATACTAGACATGATGTACTGTGGTGTGGAATATCCCTTTGGCCAGTTCAAGTCAGCTGTCCCAGCTGTGCTCCCTCCCAGCTTCTTGTGCAGCTCCTCACTGGCAGAGCCTGAGACAGTGAAAAGCCCTTGACTCAGGATAAGCACTGCTCAGCAGCAACCAAAACATCAGTGTATTATCAGCATTATTCTCATATTGAATCCAAAACACAGCACTGTATCAGCTACTGAGAAGAAATTAACTCATCCCAGCTAAAACCAAGGCACAGTGTAAATGATATATCTGAAATTGAGTACAACGGAGAATTCAAAAACCCAACAGTCAATACATACTATTTCATTAATTCCACTAAGTTTCCCTGTAGACAATTTTGGTGTTGAAGCAGGCCTTGGAGGGGGTACAATGGTGCCTACAGAAAGAGGATTTGTGGGCTTTGCTGAAAGAAAGCAAATTTAAGAAAATCAGTATTAGAAAGGTCACACTGAACTTAAGCATACTCATTTGAACAGAATAACTGGAAATTATGCTTCTATTAAAACTTCCTATTTTACAAGCTTCATTTTGTAAAATTTACCACTAATCATAAATGTTTTTAAAATAGGGCTGTGTGCTATCTGGAAAAGTGACTAAAAATGGCATCATGGGCTTTCTCATTCGTCTTGAATGATCTTATACCAACTATTCGCAGAGGTTTGTATGTAAAAAGATGGCTTTATCTGAGTTCCCTTTTGTGAATAGTCTATATGGATTCACAATATGACAGTTTTTCATGTCTAACAACAAATGGATAATTCAGTGGAAATTCATATTTGTTCCTGGCTGACAATGGCATAACTGCATCAAATTATACCCTCTGAAATTCCACTGACTTCAATAAGTATACATCAGTATAACAGATAAATTACTCTGTTGATTGCAAGAACACAGTAATTGCATATTATCTCTTAACCAAGCTATGAGAAGTAAAAAGCAGTTAAAAAAATACTGCCCTCGTGTAACCTAACAGACACAACTTGAAGATGGTGGCAATAGTACAAAAATGCCACTTTTACATAGTGACTTTTCTGAATAGAACCGTACATCAAAACAAATGTTAGAGGTCAGCTAATGAGTATGCCAGATCTAAAATAATTTCAAAATAAACTGAAACCCTAATATATGACTACGCCGTTGCAGCATATCCCATCATCTCCTTTAAATTATTCTGGATGGTTCTTCTTTAATCAATCAGTTAATATTATTTTAAAATGTAACTTTTAAGTATGGAATTTTCTCAGGCATTCAGCATAACTGCTGTCATTCAAGCAATGGAGTTTCATCACTGACTTGGGAAGAAACAAATTAGGCTACTACTGACCACATCTACCTTAAGAGTTGCAAACTCAAATTTACCCAAGTAAATTCACTTCTGAAACATCAGTTGTTCCTTTGAAATTTGTCTTATGCCCAGGAAGACAGTGCATACTAAACATTAGGTAGTCTACTGCAGTACCACAGGTATTCAGTGAGTTATGGCCCACTTGCCCAAAGGCACTTTTCCTTTGCCCTATAAGTATGTAGCATTACCACAATATCATCCACACTTCAAAACACTGTGTTAAAAAGAAAAAGTTTCAAATCAAAATTAACTTTATTTATTCTGAAAGCATCTATACATTCCTATTTCTACAAAAGCAAAGCTCTCAACATTTAAGAAAAAGCAATGCTTTTAATTAAATAGTTCAAATTTTTCTTATTTCAAGCTGAATATTTATTTCATTGTCCTAACTTTAAATGAAGTTGGTGCTAACAAGCAGTTTAATATATTTTTAGAAAGAATCATGGAATCATTTAGGTTGCAAAAGCCCTCCAAGATCATCAAGTCCAACCATTAACCTAGAACTGCCAAATCCACCACTAAACCATGTCCCCAAGTGCCATATCTACACAGCTTTAAATTCCTCCAGGGATGATGACTCCAGCAGTGGCCTGAGCAGCCTGTTCCAATGCTTGAGAACCCTTTCAGTGAAGAAATTTTTCCTTATATCCAAGCTAAACCTCCCCTGGTGCAACTTGAGGCCATTTCTTCTCATCCTGGGAGAAGAGACCTACCCCCACCAGATCCCTCTATGGAGCCTTCCTACCCTCCAGCAGATCAACACTCCCATGCAACTTGGTGTCATCTGAAAACTTGCTGAGGGTGCACTTGGTCCCCTTGTCCAAATCATCAATAGAGGTATTAAACAGAACCAGCCTCAATACTGAGCCCTGGGGAATCCCACTAGTGATCAGCTGCCAACTGGATGTAGCACCATTCACCACCAGCAGAGCACACCTGTCCAAGCCATGAGCTGCAGCTTCTGCAGGAGAATGCCATGGGACATAGTATCAAAGGCTTTACTAAAGTCTAGGTAGACAACATCCCCAGCCTTTCCATCATCCACCAGGTGGGTCACCTGGTCATAGAAGGAGATCAGGTTGGTCAAGCAGGTCCTGCCTTTCCTAAACCCATGCTGGCTGGGCCTGATCCACATGTTGTCCTGCACCTGTCACTTGATGCCACTCAAGATGATCTGCTCCAAAACCTTCCCCTGCACTGAGGTCAGAATGACAGGCCTATAGTTTCCTGGATCCTCCTTCCAGCCCTTCTTGTAGATGGGCCTCACATTTACTAAATTCCAGTCAACTGGGACCTCCCTGGTTGACCAGGTGTCCTGGGGTGACTTTATGATGTTTGTATCTCCAGTTGTTTGTTCTGCTTATTCTGGACATTAAGTTCTGCATCTTTAAGACTGGTTCTGAGAGCGAAGGGGGGGGAAAGAAGAAGCGCAGAGTTTGTTATCAGAAACTGCACTTGTTCCCCTGCATCCTTCACAGACAGTGTTGTCTGCAGTAAGGACAGCAAGAGAGAGCTCTCCTTTGCTTTTTAGTTAGTTTTTTTGCTAGCTGAGGCAGAAAAGTTCCCTGGACTGTGTTTTTTTTTTTCTTTTTCTTGGAACTGTTTAAACCTGTTCTGGACTGAAAACCCAGAAAAACACCTGGATCTCACGCCTGTGGCCCACTGGGGCCCAGGACGGCATTTTCCAGCACTGGAGGGACTGATAAGAGACTGGGTGAGCTGAGCTACAACCCACAGCAAGGACTTTCTCAATTTTGCCATCTCTTTTCCAAATGGCAAGAGGTTTTATTGTTTTATATTATTCATTTTTTATGCTTGTGAACACTTTGCTTGTTGAATAAACAGTTTTTTTCCACTTTTCTCTAAGGAAATTTTTTCCCAAACTGGTTGGGGGAGGGGCCGCTTGAATTTGCTTTGTAGAGGGACCCCATTTAGAGGTTTCCTCCCAAAATTTGCCCTAAACGAGAACATCAGGACTGCTGATAAATGATTGAAAGTCACTCAGTGAGCACTTCAACCAGCTCCCTCAGTGCTCTTGGGTGGATCTCATCCTGCCTCATAGACTTGTATGTGTCTAACTGGTGTAGTAGGTCACTGACCATTTCCCTGTAGATTATGGGAGCTTCATTATGCTCCCCATCCCTGTCTTCCAGCTTAGGTGGTGGGTAACCTGAGAACAATTGGTCTTGCTATTATATATATATAATATTTATCCTTAAATATGTTACTAATGTGGATCTAGTAGCCAATAATCTTATCTGAATACCTGAGGAAGAGACAATCTAACGAATTCCATAAGCTGCATTTGTTATAAAGCATAACTTTTGAGGAATATGAAGTGGAGGAATAAGTTGCACTTAAAACCCTAATGGTTACATAGCAATGTTGGTTGCTACTAAGAGGACATTACTAAAGCCAAGAAGAATTAGCACTAGTTGAATATAATTCTCCTAATGATATATGCTTTCTCACTCTTCTTCAATCTGTATGAGCAGGTAGAGATGAAAACAGAAAGCCATGACTGTAAACAGAGAATCTATAATAATTTTTGGAAAAGGAATACCCAGCTTAAAGAAACAGTGACTACTTCCTTTCTCATGCACATGGAAGGACAAGTCTCTAAGACAGTAGGGATTGGAGACTAGACATGCAGTAGGCAGACTGAAGAGAACTATGAAACAGTGTCTGCTACTGTTAGCAAATAGTAGATTCCACCTTTAATCCCCTGAGATAATCAACATAAATAATTTAATTGAATAATTTTAGTAAGCAGGTTCTAACATAGCACTATCTGGTTTTGTTTCAGTATCTCCTTCTTTCTTAACTAGTTTCTCAACATGTCCTGCTCTCAGTCTCTTCAACACATGTAGCTGCTTACATGCTATTTTGCCTCCCTCTCCCTTACTGCCTTTTGAATGTAAAAATCAATATTGCCTGTTTCTGTAAACTTCCCCCCCTCCCTTCAAGACCAAGTTTCAGGAAAGCCTGCCAGTATCCTGCCCCTACTAATATACTTCAAAAATCTGCACCCAAAATTCACACACAGTTTCAGGCCCTTCCCCTCCACCTCCCATACTCCTCAACCCACTCTCTTCCTCCTAATACACCTACTCTCAGGTGGTGCCAGGAACTCCCCCTTAATTCCAGACTCAGTCCTGCCATTTTTCTCCCATGCACATCTCCTGACAGATTCATGGTTTCCTACAGGAAACAAGTTCATCACAGCAAAGCTCCACAGTGGCTTCGTGCTACATAGGTCAACGGGCTTCCCTGGAAAGAAGAAACTCATCCCTATTCACAGTGCCAATTCAGCATCTCAGGTGCTGTGACAACCTCCACTTAATTTACCAACTTTGTAAAAATAGGATTCTATTCTTCCTCCAGCATAGATGATGATTTTTTGTAATGAGAAAATGAGAGAAAAAAAGACAAAAGCAAGACAGAATTTTATTAAGGTTTGTTGCGGTGCATGATTGAGGTTTTCAAATTTGTCTCTGTATTTTGTTTACTTGTCTGTACTTGGTCTGTTCCTTCCCAAGCCCCTTCCACTCATGTTCCCAAAACATCACCTGGTATCACCCTGTCCTGAATCCCACCCCTTCCCTTTCCCCATTGGCCCAGAGTGTGCTCCTCCCAGGCTGCGACCTGGTAAAAGAGACACAAGGGCCCAAAGATTGGAGTTCTGGCAAGTGCTGCCCTGGCACATGGACAGCACGGAATAAACACCTTCCCAACCCAAGCCAGAGCCCACTCCATTCTTCCAGCCTTAACCACGCTCAGCCAGCAGGATTGGGGGAACTCACAAACTGTTTTGGTTGGTCTGGGGAACTGCTTTAGCTGGTAAGCAGCCCCCACGGGAGAAACCAACCACATTTGGCACCCATGCGTGAGGCAAAGCTCAGCCTCGGTTTGGCAAAGGACCCCACGAGAGCAGCATGCCCCGAAGAGGACAGGTGAGCTCAGAGGGGTGTCCGAAAAAGCGTGGAGGTGTAAAAAACGAGGTTTAAAACAACTCCTAAAAGTTAAAGTATAAAGTTAGAAGGTATTAGTTATATTAGTTATAGAATTGTAAAGTTAAATGTTAGAAACTGTTTGTACTCATTTTGTAGTATATCTTCGTGGCCTGTCAGGCAAGAATGTCGTTTCCATGGCAACGTAAGACTCCTACACCTCTCTACTCGGCCTGGCTATCTCACCCCCCCTGCCCCCATCTCCTACTCTAACACCCCTTATGGTAATTAAAGATCCCAGGATGCAACGCCTCAGGAAAATCGGGACAATTTCCAAAAGAAACAGTAATTAAGACTCTTTAACAACAACTTAAAACAAAACAAATAGTGGCAATAAAGACGGAAAAGTAGAAGCCAACTGATGCCTGGAATTTTGATCTCGCCGTGACCAGAAGAGCAATCTGAACATCCGACTCATCAGTGGAAATCACATTGGACTTGGAATTGTCGGGAGCATGCTCCCGTGAGGGGGAAGGCTAATTCCCCACTCAGCTGTGTGCAGCAGCAGAGTGTCCAGCTCCCCCCTCCTTCTCAGCACTACGGTGGAGGCCACCCCACCCCCCAGGCGCCTGTTTCTAAAAGAGCTGATATTTTAATAAAGGCATTTAAAGGAGGAAACATCGTCTCCTGCCATTTTTCTCAGAGGCAGGGCCGTCATCATGAGTCGCTGTGGAAGTGACCCACGACAAAAAGAGAAATTCCAAAAACCCCATTGAGGGAATCGGAGAAAAATCTCTCTTGGTGAGTTCTGCATTGCTGAAAAACCATCCTCAGGGAGAAAGGACAGCTCTCCAGCACCAGGGGAGTCCTTTCAAAGGCTTGGAAGCTACATTACCACGAATTTTCTTCTCTACATGCCGGACAGTGAGTATAACTGTTTAGTTGTTCCTACTGGAACAGGGCTAAATGCCCATGGTTTCTTTCCTCTGAGAAGGAAAGAATTTTGGGAAAATCGGTTGCACAGCCGTGAAGAACTTGCAAATTTGCAGGGTTTTTTGTTAAAAAACCGTTTCGAAAAGCCTCCATCTTTGCTTTCTTTTTCTTTGTTTCTGCAACCACGCGGCCCCGGGGAGCTGCAATTTCGCACGCTTGTTTCTTTGTTCTACAGCGCCACCTGGTGGCAGCAGCAAGCACAGCCACACCCCCCCACCACCACCACAAACACGTGGTCGGGAGCGGTCCTGCTGTAATTTCTAATATATTTCTGCTTTCGTGGTTTTGTAAATCTCTGCAGTTATGGGTACAACTTTTTCTGCAGAGGAAAGGAGTGTTTTCTTTAAAATTAGTGCAGATTTATTAAGAGCAAAAGTGAAATATTCTGTGATGGACCTGAAGAGATTTCTTAAGTTACTTTTTCACTTATTTCCCTGAAACAAATGTGGATCTCTGCAAAGATACACATTTCTGGGATTTAGTGAATGAAACCTTTACTAATTTGGCCCAAGAAGGAAATTTTAAAGTTGCTAAATATGCTAATTGGCCTTTGCAGATAAGAGCGATTTTAGTTCACCAGAAAACAAAAGAAAAAAAACAGTTTAATAAGAAATCTTTTGCTCGAGTCTCTCTGTTCCCAAGCCCCGCCCCTTGCTTTTCCGATGTAGACATACTGCCGGAGGCAGAGGAAGGTCGGTCCCATCCCCCCTACCTGATGAACCGGCTCACCAGCCCGGGAATGGTGGAGAAATCGCCCTCCCCTGACCCCGACTCCTTGCAGAAATCTATGCCCAGTCACCCAGAAGGGATCGGCCTTCCCTTCCGGGAATCCCGTTGTTGCTATGGCCAAGCAGGACGGGAAAACCCTTCCCCAGCTTCCCGTGTTGAAAACCCAAGTTTGTTTTATTTCCGGGCGTTGCGAAAAAGGGAGGAGCCATTCGCCCCCC
>JANPWX010018768.1:0-72315 GCA_024734555.1 Trochalopteron elliotii | reverse complement strand
AGCAGTTCAAGGACACCGAATATCTGCAAGGAGTCGGGGTCTCGAAGGGGGGGCAGGGAAGGACCGCCCCGCGGTTCCAGCCGGCGCGGGTTGCAAACTGGAATCGGCGGGCGGGAGCCAGCAGCGGCGGAGGAGCGCCGCAATGGTTTTCCTTCCTGGGGCGGCCCCTCGCCTCCCCGGAGGCGAGGCAGGCGCGCCTCTCCCCCCGGGAGGCGCTGCTCAGGATGGAGCGAGCGGGATCTCTCTTCCCCCTCTCGCTCTCCGAGCAGCGCGAGCAGCAGCAGCAGCCCGGAGCGGTGGGGTCTCCCACGTCGCTGCGAGAGTGGAGGGCATTCCCCGCACGGCGGGTTCGAGCGGCGTGCGCGGGGGGAGCACCCCCCTCTCGGCTCCGTGCACGGAGGCAGCGGAGCGGGGCGGGGCGAACAGCACCGCGTGGCTCTCTCGGAGCGGCGGCGATTTCCCAGCCCCGAACAGCGTGGGGGAGTCACCGCCGGGTCCCGAGCTGGGACGCCACGGCGGGCACCGGTGGGGGGGGCAGCTCCGAGCGGCTCCGCCCGGCGCTGCGTCTCCCCGGACGGCGGCGGTTCCCACCTGGTCAAGTGCGCGCTGTACGGCGGGTGAGTGTTTCTGGGAGCTCTTTTCCATCTCCGCGGCGCGGGCAAACCCCTTCCCTGCTCCCCTCCGTGCGACGGGGGTCCCTCTCCTCACGGAACTGTGGCCGCGAACGCATTTCTCGGTCCCCCAGTTCTTCCCCCGAGTGCGTGGGGAGGCGCCGGGTGCCGCCCCCCCCCCCCCCAAGGGGGGGCCCCCCGCGGGGGGGGGGGGGACACCCCCCAGCCGCCCCGCGCTCCCCACGGAAACCGGTCTCCATCTCCGCAGAGCTGCGGGAGAAGGACGCGGTCTCCTGCGCCCAAACCCCACGGTTCCGAGACGGAGCGGCCCCGTCCCCTCGTCCCTCGGGGGCGTCTCCCGGTTGGTTGGTCTGGGGAACTGCTTTAGCCGGTAAGCAGCCCCCATGGGAGAAACCAACCACAAAGGTTTCTAGTGTTCCCTCTTCCCCCTTGCTCTGTAGCGTGAACACCTGACATACTGCACTGCAAGTTGTGTATATTCATAACATAGGATAATGCTTTACTAAATTCTTTCATTTCAATAGTCAAAGCACATCTCCTTGCAATGACTAAAAAAGCAACAACAGAACATCCCACTGAATATGCAGAAAACATTTTCTACTATCAAATATTTTACCTGAGGAGGATGAGGATACCAAGGAGGCTGAAGAAGATGATGCAGGAGAACTGCTAAAAAGTGGATCCCATGCCAGAAGGTCAGTTTCCTTTTCTATAGTAAGTGTTACATTATTAATGAAAATGTATATACTCATAAAAATACAATTACAACTTTGGTAATTCATATTCTGTATTAGTTATTTTTTGCATTCAAAAATTAAAAGTACTTACAAATTGTAGGTCAAGGAACTGATTTACACATAAGGAAACTATTTGAACTGATAATTGGTGGAAGTTTATATGTGAATAATTTTCATAATGTCAGTAAATTATTTTCATTTTCAACAAGGCATACATCTACAAATCAATTTGTTTCGGTATATACATATATGAGCAATGTATATAGACCTATCCAAATTTGGGACTTGTAATCTTAAACACTTTACAATGGAACAGTATAAATATGATGGAAACTAAATCCATCTTACTTAAAACCTGAAATTTTAAGCAAAGCCAATATTTTGTAGTCACATAATTATAAATATCAATTGAGACAGATCAAAATGAAGCAAACAGAAGGGGAAAATGAGTGGATAAAAATCTCCATTGTTACACAATTACTCATTAACTCTTACAATGCAATAAGTGCCTGGCTTAAGATAACAGTCGACTGATATTTCCAATGAGTCTCAGAGTCCTAGATCAAAATAAGACAAAATTCCCCCAAAATGACACGTGATATAATTTTAAAAGTTGAACTTACTCATTAGCTGGAGCAGAAAGCTTTGATTTTGTTAGCTCTTCACCTAAGGAAAAGACACAGCATTATCACCACTCTAAAATAAAAATCTTTCAGCTTCATTATTTATATTATCTCTGATAATATAAATTCAGATGCTCCTGAAATACCTTCTAAAAGGATAGGACTAAACAGAACAATGCATTTCAGGAAGAAGTGCTAGTCACTTGAAATTTCTTCCTTAAATTAATCTGTTTATATCAATATTATTCTTCAGGAAACCTGGCTTGGTTTCCCACAGAGAAAAACACTAGAGACTAATGCTCTGTCGTCTATCTCCATGGCCATATTTTGTGGATGATACTAAATGTGCAGATGGAAGGGTTTTAATAACTTACACAAGAGTCACTTCTATGGATATTCCCCCATACACACTTTAGCTCTTGGATTTGCTTGTCATCACTGTCACAGACAGACTCATCTGTTTCCCAGAACAAGGAACAGCTGAGTATACAAAAAAAAAGAAGAGGTCTTTGGCTGGCTTCTACTAGCTGCTTTGAAATTTTGACCAAATAACTTATTTTGTCCAGTGAATTTACTGAGTCGTTCAAAAGCAAATACCATGAAGGTACCTAGAAATGACAAGAGATTTTTTTTTCTAGTCAAAATTCAAATAGTTTATAAGTTTATTTCTTCAATAATAAAGAAATGTTTCCATGCCGTGTTAAAAAAACTAATGTAAATAGACTAAAAGTTAAATATTCACACTTACCAGATGCATTTTGATTAGTTTGTACCTGAAACAGAAAAGAATAAATTCTTTTACTAACTGTTAAATAAAACACCTAATAGTCCCAGGGTTCTTATTTCGACTCAACTTTCCATGTGTTATTTTGCTTTGGATGCCAGGCAGACCATTTTGGAGCTTGCAGAAGACCAGAACATGAGCCAGGACAGAGCAGCTAGTGCATACCCATCACACACAAAAGGCAGGAATGAAGACTGAAGAGCTGACAAAGGCAACAGTATGACTAAACCCTTTGACAGGCAGGGCCAATAAAATTAAACAGCTTTTATATCACATAGTATGCCTGAAAGGTAAGCATAGAAACAGTCCTAAGGTTTTCCCAATAACTTTCTCACATATTACACTTACTTGGTTTTAATCTAAAATGTGAATAAAAAGCCATTCTTTACTTACAGAACTGTGTTTCTGCTTTCAAAAAAAGCAGGGGGGTGTGAAGACAAAAATAATTATTAGTATTTTAATATGAATAATATTTTCTTTAAAATCAGAGCCATCTATATTGTGATATGAATACTGTACTAGCATACTTTAACACTATTTATTTGCAATATCATCCCACAGTATAAAGGATCATTCTGTGGTTTGACAGAATACATACAATAAAGCTGCACTGTAAAAGTTATATGTATCCACATTATATGATCTGGTTTTAAGGTTTGTATATTACTGAATATGAATTAGCAAACTGTTAAAAGCCATGCTCAGCTAACTCCATATGTATTCAAATGTCTTGTGGTGGTGTTAAAAATGATCCTATAATATTGGCTTTCGCATTTGTGTATTAGTCTTTATATGTGGTTATTGATTGTAAGTATAGCGCAATTTATAATCCCTTTTAGCTGCTTGCTAATATAACCTAATTTCACATTTTAAGTATGCATCTTATAGCTTATAGAACTAATAATGTGATGAATGGATTGCACTGTAGGCCTGAGCAAAATATAAAATGTTACAATACTTCTATGTAACCGAGAGAACTGTATAAAGCCATTAAGTTGTTTCCCACATCTGTTGACCGACCTCTCCAAGTGATAAGAGTGGCAGAAACCAGAGCACTGGAGGAGAATTAGAGAAGAATTTGTTGACTGCTCGTTATCAGGGAAGTGTGAAACAACAGGATGAAGCCACAAGAAGGAATAAAATATATTGACCTGATCTGCAGGATGTCATGTAGATAAGTCAGAGTGGGAAACCAAAACAAAGAAAAGTTTTTACAACATCAAGAGCTACGAAGAATGTTTGAATAATGCATGAAACTTATGAATATGTATGTACCTTAGTAAAGTAACAGTATTTGGATAACACTGTCTTAATGTATTGGTGTGTTCATTGGCTAATAGCCAGGAACACCCCAGCACTGGCCATTGTCCTTTTTTATTCCCTTATTAAACTTTTGAAAAATATTCTAAGATTGAATTTTCTTTTCTTACAGTAGCAACAGCAGAAGGACAAGGACTAAGCACTCCCAAGACTCAAAGTAAAGTTAAAATCTGAGAAGGGGGAATTACTTAGCATGAAATTGCAATAGTGTATCAAAGATGACCTAGTGCACAAGGAAAAAAATCATTGAATTTTAATCTAGAATAAATTCTGAACAGTAAAATATATGTAACACTAATGATTCCTTGCCACTTTTCTTCTCATTAAAAATACAAGAAACAAAATTACTTACAGATATTGCTGGAGAAAGAGCGATGTTCCCTATAGATACTTTCAATTCATCCAAGGAAAGCATGGTATATTGAGAGCTATTATTTGATTGGATGGGTTTTATTTCTACATGGAACCTCCTGGGTTCATCTTCTTCGGAGTCAGAATCACTGGATGAATAGAAATGGTTCCTTTTGGTATGTTTTTCTCAGTTAAGGTAGAAATACTTCAAATTCATCTCTCTGCTATGTTTCACAAGCTCTGTCTACAAAATGGTCATATTAAGTGAACACCACAGATAAACAATGCTGCCTAAGCTCTTTGTACACTTATACAGACACTTCAATTATATCCACTGTTCAAAATACAGAACTCAGAGTTAAAAATTAGTTTTTACATTCCATTCATCTTCATGATGGTTTTCTGTTATCCAAGACACAATAGAAATATTGGCGATTGAGAGACAGGGACATTCCAAGTTCTGATCAGAAGCCAAATTTATTGAGCATACAAGGTGTTTATATAGGGTTTTTCTTGTATGGCACTTATATAGGGTTCTATTTTTGGTAACAATTTCTCATTGGTTACACATTCCTTATGACATCAGTTACTTGGTAATCATTACAAAGTTTCACAACATGTTTCTTGGTCACTTCTACCCCAGGGAGCCTTTATCTGTGTCTGTCTCTTCCATGGTTTCTGCTCGATCAGGCCTAAGATACCAGGCTCCTTTATCAGTTCCATTATACTCTGTTTCATTCCCCATATATAATCTAACTGAACAACTATATATTTGAAAGTATCAAGATAAATGATTCTATAGTAGCAACACTTCTGTATGTTAAATTTATGATTTCCAAGATTCAATGAAGGATCCTAACGCATACATGAAAAATGTATACATTGTAGAAATCCTTTTAAACCAAGTGAGGAAAAGTCCTAGCCTTTCTAATTAGCAATCAAATGCTCATCTATCCTTGTTACAGAGAGGAGGGCAGGTTTTTTTTTAGTGCTGTGTGGGTGTGACCAAGCTGTTATTCTACACCATCTACATCATCACTGTGGGCTTGGTTTCGGCAGGAAAAGCTGAGACATAACCGGAAGTGTTCCATCTTGCTTTTTTCACTCCAGAGGAGGGACTGTCAGCATCGAACCTGCAGATCCCATCCTCTGCCGCCTGCCAGTCCCCTCATGTGTTCTGCCAGGATGCTTTTGCAGGACGTGGTGCTGAGGAGGGGCGGCAGCTCCGCTTCCAGTTCTGGTGCTGAAGGGACAGCTCAGAGGCGCAGCTGAGCCCATGGGGCAGGGACAGTGTGGAGACGTCACCCTAGCATGTCCATTTTTCTCCCCACAGCACGACAGAGAGTTAGAGGTGGTAGTGCAAGCAATTGTGCAGGTCTGAGCTCAGTGGAGCAGTTGCACAATCCCTACTTGGACAATCAAGCTTCCGGGGAGTTTCTTTGTCCTTGGTGGTTTTTTTTTTTTTTTGTTTTCAGGCTGGGGGAGGGGAAACGTTAGCTGGGGGAGCTCCCCCGCCATCTTGCCTTTGTTTCCCGGTGACCACGTGGCACAGCACACAGGAACGGTTGCCATAATGCCTTTGTCTGGGGAAACCACATGGATGTGTAGTACAGGGAGAGTCCACAATCCTCCTTTTCTGTTCCAGGTGGTCAATACCTTTTTGTGGGTAAAACACCTTCTCTTTTTTGTATACCTTCACTATCAATATTGCTGTTGTTATTACGCATGTCTTATTCTATTACTTTGTGCTTTTAGTAAATCGTTATTTCAACGCCTAATCTCTCTTTTTGTCCCTCCCTTACCAGAAGGGGTGGGGGTAGGGGAGTGGCTTATTTGGAATTAATTCCCTGCTGGTGTTATAACCAGCACGCCATGGTACTTGTACCAAGCATAACAGTAGAGGAAGCAGCAGTCACCATTACTTGCCCTTTTTTGCAGAGGCACTGAAAATTTTGCAACAAAGGGTGCCAGTTATATGGAAGGATGCATGGTAAACTAAACCCCATCAGTCACTTAAAGCACTGTCATCCTTGCAAAAAAAAGGAACCAGAATGACAACTCAGCCCTCAAAATAAGCAAAATATACAGATTAATTTAGCCTAGGTTCTTTATATGGACAGCGACTGCACTCAACAAAGCCTCTGAAAGGCCTATGCTAAGTCTTAAAAAGATGCAGCTGTTTTGACAAGAAACAAGTTGAAATTTTTCCTCTGCTGAAAGAGAAGTATCTTGCGACCTAGTGGAAGCATACATATTCTATACCTCACTTCTGTTATTTTCACTTGGAAATATGCCACCCATTTGAACGAAATCTCTTGAAAATACTCCTTGACAAAAATTAAATCCCTGAACCCTAAAGACATTCAAAATCCAATTCAACTGAAAGAAACCCTGAGATGTGGTGAGGAAAAAGTCAAATGTCTTCATCTTACAGGCTATCTGCCTCACAAAATGGATCACAAATGAAAAAGCAAATTTTAAAAGACAAGTGATTTTTCATTTCACAAAAAAATTTCTTGCCTTGAAAGCTATTACCTAATTTCAATATTAATTTCCTACAAATCAGGTGGGTCTTCTAAGGTGGCATGAGCTGGCCACTGAAGTATTAAGTCTATTAAACAGTTACTGACAAAAATCAATTTAGAGCTGAATGCTATGAACTGAAAGGTCAGTCAGCAATTTTTTAGTATGACTGTTTTTTCAGCATTTAAGACTGGCCTTATTAAGACTGACTGCCATTATGGTAAAATAATGTCCTCCAACAAATCAATTCAAGAGTTCCCATCAAAATAATAAATATCCACTCTTGGAGGCTAAGGCAGGAAAAGAGGAAGGAAACCGATGACTTTGTGAATCTGTTCAAGATTTTCAGAAGCTGAAGTACTACCTGGCTGACAGGAATTGCAAACCACTGAGCTTTCTCACTGGATCTATGGCCTTTCCATTGCTTCATGACAAAAAGGATACTGGATAAAAGGAAATTCAGGTGAATCACTTAAAAAGCATGACTTATTCACTCCTGCCTCCATTTTGTAAAAAATGTAAAGCATGAAATAATGCGCCCCTCCAGATCTGGATAATAGTCTTTTGCTTTTATACCAATTATGCAAATAAGAGATAACATAACTTATTTTTATCAGTACAGGAACCTTCATTGGGGGCAACAGAGGCATTTTGGCAAAGGTGATAAGAACAGAGAAGCTATGATGATGGAGTGGCCCACTTTAAGGTGCTCTCAACTGGTTAAAAGTTTTCACAATTTAAAGTAATTGCGAAGTGTACATTTATTTTATCTGTAGTCCCCTGAAAAATCAGTGAATACACTTCCAAAAATTAGCTACCTTGCTAACATATTAGGTTTGCTTAGATCTTCAACAGTTCTTCATAGCTCATAAGTAGAGATTCCCTCTGTTTCCAATGGAAGAAAAAAAAGGGGAAATCCTTAAAAAAACCCCAAACTCATTACAAAAATTTGTTTTATCATTAAAAATACAATAAAAGCTATAAGCACCAATTAGAAACAGCATGATACTTCATTAATTAACAGAAATTCTATTTCTAGACCTCTGGACCTTCCAATCTTTTTAAGTGTTATTAAAAAGTGGGAAAGGCACAGATATACAACAAAAAGCCATTCAATATGCTTAAGAGTTAACAAGCTGTACTTTACACACTCTCTGAAAGTTTTTCATGGAAAAAGATCTGCATGGTTACCTTAAAGTTTTTGTTGCAGATTTTTTTACTGTCAGACAAAAGTTCTTCTCTTAAAGTTCCTCAGACATCTGATTTAGCCTTTAGCATTTACACACATAAAATCTAAACTAGACAAAATTTTGTGCATTTTGCAGACACTTTGAACATAAGCTTACAAGCTTGTAACATAAGCATGTCATTCATCTTCCTTTACTTAACACTTTAATGAGCACTTCCCCTTGTTGCAGGGTTGCCTGAGATAAAGAGAAGTTGGAGTATATAGAGAACGCAGATCGAGCCAATGTGGTTAACTGCTACGTTCTGGTTTATTTCGACTAAGATGGCTGCTTATATACATTTCTATATAGTTTACAATTACAGTGGCTTTTCATTGGCATACAGCAGAGAGAAGTATGAAAACACACTTTATTTTACTTACTCTTAAGGTGGCTATCACGTGCTTACTAACAATTCTATTCAGTGACCTTCACAACCTTATTATCTTTCCCTGACACCTTAACTACTAATTTCTAACTGCGCCACACTCAGTTAAGTATTTTTAACTGCGTCACAGGCTTCAAGGCCTCACTCAGGCCTTTGTGAAGGCCTCAGCTCGGGTAGTTCAAGGCCTAGGTAGACATCATGTCCACCTTCCCTGAGGAATTCTGTAACATCCCCTCCCCAAATAGTTGTAATAACAGGAAATTACTTGGCACAAAAACAGCAAAAAGGATACCCTGTGATGCTTCTGGTTTAATGCTGTATCCTTCATCATCTACATCAGGAATGTTCTAAAAAAAACCTAACAAAAATTATGGTATTGAGAAATAACTTAAAATATATGCTGTTCTTACATCAGTCTGAATTTTAGATCATTGACAAATAAAAATTTGATTATAACACCTCATAAAAATCACTGTTATGCATTGATAATTATTGCAATTTTCTCAAGTTATGCTCTATAGTTAAGAAGAAGTGTGACATATCTCAGGAACACAATGCAACAAAATCTCCAAATTTTCCATGAAAACTGGCAAGTTTTAATGCATCTGCTTTTGCTGGTATTCTATCAAAAAGGCCAGAAATCAATAGATGCATTTTAACTTTACAAATGAGTGTTAAATAAGCCTACAATACTCTTAGCCCCCCAAATTTTCCCAATTTCTACTTCTAATTCTTTTAGCTAAGTCACTAAGGCTCTGATGGTGCAGGAGCATAACCTATTCTAAATACTAGTCAGTACTTTAATAAGTGAATAAAAACAATCCAGGTTACACAGGTTGCAATTTCCTTTCTCCCTCTTGAAAAGACAGCAAGCCTGTAGTGTTGCTTTAGCAAAGAATATCCACATTAATTAAAAGGCATGGATGAACCTTTAAATACAAGTGCTCAAAATAAGGTTCCAAAGTTTTTGTTTGCACATCTCCAGCACTGTCCTGGATTTTTAAAGCTAATAAGCACCTGGGAACTTCAAACTAGTTCAGTTTTTCAGTTCTTGCAGGCAATTAAATATTAACTGAAGAGAATTATGTTTAAAATAATTTTGAACTCTTAGCTAAACAGTTTGATAAAAATGCTTTGGGACAGAAAGAAATAAGTCTCTAATATGATAATCTAAATTTAAAAAATGTGCCAAACCCCACACTTTTGTATATTATATATAAAGGGGTATATTTGGATTCACAGATACTTTTCCCATTCAGAACAGAAAAATAAAATCCCACTATTGACTTCATGGCTTTGCATGCATAGTTAGTCCATATGAACTGCTGAGATGCTACAGTAAGTTTATTATGAAAAAAACCTGATATCTTCAAAATTTCTCTAGTTATAAATTTCTTATAAAAATGGCAAAGGGTAGAAGAAATACTTAATGTACCTTTGTAATGACGGCAAAAACAAATTGTGTCACATACAAGTAAAATGGTACTTTAAGATCTTATTTAACAAGTTAAGTAGTAATTTAAAAATATTATTTTCAATATTCTGAACAGTTGAACAGTTCTGCTTCCTGAAACATTAAAATTTTATTTGCAAATCTACATTTTGTAGCAGTGGTAAGAAGACACAGCCCTTCAGGTGAGATACATAATCACAAATCTCATATTAATGAAGGCATATACATTTACTTGACTAATTCTTACTCCCTTCTTCACACTCCTACAAAGACAGAGCAATGTTATATGGTATATCACAGTGCATCTTTTAAGTACCAGGCACACAATACAGATAAGACCTGATTTGCCTTTGTTTTGGGTTTGCAAGGCCTGGTTTTCATAGTGGGGGGGCTACGGGGGTGGCTTCTGTGAGAAGCTGGGTTTCTTCTGCATCCCATGGTGATGACTGACCATGGTGAAGCAGTCTGTCCCCCTGCAGCCCATGGAGGTCCATATGGGATGCAGAGATCCACCTGCAGCCCATGGAGGAGCCCCACGCCAGAGCAGGTAGATGCCTGAGAGGAGGCTATGACCCTGTGAGAGGCCTGTGGAGAGAGGAGTCCTTGCTGGAGTAGTGTTGCCCTGATCTTTTTCAGCCTTCTGATGTTTACATTTTTGTACTGGAGTTCTCAGCATTGTAACATAAACAAAGTAGATGTTTTCGCATTCCTCTCTGTGATGGACTTCCAGTTTGACCAGTGGGGTCAGAGAGGTGTCAACCTCATGGCCCAATCGCTGATCAAACTCCAAAAACTATATAAACCCAAATCCCAAATAAACGTCCTTTTTTGCTCTCACAACCTGATAGTGTGAGTGTGGTTCTTTCATGTCTGTCTAGCGACAGAGTAGACTGTCCTTGGAGGAGGACTGCACCCTATGGAAGAGTGACCCATGCTGCAGCAGTTTGAGGAGTCCATGGGATGGACTCACAATGCAGATCACAAAGATATGTTGCTAGTGAGATGGACTCATGATGGAGAAGTTCACAGAGAACTGTCTCCCATGGGAGGGACCCCATGGTGCAGCAGGGGAAGGACTCCTGTCCCTGAGCAGTGGTAGAAGCCACAGGTGATGAACTGACCATAACCCCTACTCCTTGTCTCCCTGTGTCATTGGTGGGAGCAGGTAGAGCTGGGAAGGAGGGAGGGGTGGGAGGAAGGTATTTTTAAGGTTATATTTTACTTTTCATTATTCTGCTGTGATTTTGTTAGTAATAAATTCAATTCATATCTCTAATTGAAGCCTGTTTTGCCCATGACAGTATTTGATGAGTGATGTCTCCCAGTCCTTATCTCAACCCATAAACCCGTCATTATATTTTGTCTTCCCTGTCCAGCTATGGAGGGGAGTGACAGAGCAGCTTTGGTAAGTTCCTGGCATCTGGCCAGCATCAACTCAATACAGCCTACTGCGCTGAATGGAGAAAAAACCCCACAATCTTCTTTTTGAACTTCAAGATGAGATGATCTTTGCAAATTTTGTGTTTCTGTAAGTAGTTATTAATATGATTTGGGATGAAGGCCTAGCCCCCTACCCAAACATGTTATTTGTAGCAAAATAAGCTCAATATGGATGTGACTTGAACTCTCTAGAAGTCACTGGAAAGGTGGACTTCCTCCAAAGGTTTCACATTCTCAGACATTCTATCAAGCAATTAAACATATAACAATAAGCCCTGCAGTTTTCCCTGTTTGCAGATGTAATACAACACATTATTGATTAAGTTATTATATAGTTCTAAATACACATAAAAACTGTAGGGATTATAACTCTGTCTTTGAATTAGTATGTTCTAAAAAAAATCTGGGGTGAATAATTTTTTAAAGAAATAAAACATAAGGACATAATAAACAAAGTAAAACTGCCTATACAAAAAGCATGAGGACTGAGTATTCTATTCCTAAAACTTAGAGTTTCAGTCAGTACTTTGACTCAGTTTCCTTGCTCTGTTCCATCTGGCATCTAAAAAGCAGTGGAAGGAACCACACCATAACCATGCTATATTAACACGGAAAAATGAAACAGAACAGAAATCTTAAATTAAAAGACAAGGAAAATGAAAAACATTTTAAATGGGACCTTCTAGAAGAGGATTTTCTAGAGGATCTAGAAGGTCTTTTTCCAACTATATATAAATTACATCTAGACAAAACAATTAAATTATCATATGGTGTGCCTCATGCAGTCAGAAAGAATGTTAGACACATTTACAGATGAATTTGTTGATTTTTTTTTTAAATGTAGAGACCAAAATAACCAAGGAAGAAAATAAACACTGCACATCAAATTCAGGTATGTTTCACTCCAATGACTCAACCTGAGTAGACAAAAGACATTATTTCTGTGAAAAAACTGATAATGTTAGGGATGATTCTAAAGTTACTTTATTTTAAACATACCTAATGAATGTGTTCTAAGTCAAGATAGCTTTGTATAGGATAAAATAACTGTCTCAAATGATGCTTATAAGGCTGTCCATGCTCATAAAGTTCTATTATGTGACAAAACTTAGTTTACCTTATTTAGAAGAATGGAAACCAAGTTCCTCTAAATAAGTTTTAATATTAGGTAGTAAAACTCTCAGATATAAATGCAAAGAAAAATATCCACAAAACAGGTGAGCTTGTAAACCTAAATTATCTAATGTAATTTGCATCTAATTAAAAGAACTGAAAACCAAATCACTCCACAAAACGACACATAAATAATTCTGTAAATGATTCTCTACTATACCTATTAAAAAGAAATGCTCAGTTAAGGAAATATAAAAGCTTTAACGCATGAATTTCATTTGCAACTGTCACTTACTTGAATTTAATAAATAAAATTCTAAGACTCATCATAGATCAAACCGAGACCAATGAAAAACAGACATTAAATAAAGTGCACTGAGATACTGCATTTAAAGCCATATTTAAAAAATATATTCCTACACATTATTGCCAGCAATCATGCAGAACCCCATTATTAGAAGCATTCTCCAAAGAGACAGTTGTAAGCAGAGGAACATGATGATGCAAAGCTGGGCTCTCTGAACCTTTTTCTTACCTAAAATCAATTAGTCAAGCAATTTAAACTATTAATTTGCAAAACAAATAAGCAAATAATTGCAAAAAACCCCCATCTTGTTTAAAACTTAAGATTGTTAAGAAATATAAATATATTACTGATGCATATTTGTACATACTGCTAAAGACTATGTTCTGAACAAAATAAGCACTTCAACTATGCTACCAAAATATTTGTGCTGGTTTTGCACGGAAGTGATTTTTTTCAGGAAAGTTATAGCAAAACCAATCAGTGACTAGGTTTGAATACTGACATCTGGTAAAGTCACTAGAAAGGTGACACGCCTCTGTGAAACACAGGTTAAAAATCGGGGAAAATCCCAAGAAGTCCTCTTTTCCTTCCGGTCTGGAAAGAGGTAATAGGGGCCGGCAGGGCCGGCCCCGCTCCGCCCCGTGGCCCCCGGGCATGGCGCCGCCCGGCCGAGCCCTGCCGCTGCTGCAGCCCTGGCAGGGTTGGGCCCGATCAGTTCCCAGGCAGGGGGAGGGGGGGAGAGTATGTCCCATCTAGGCTGGATCGGGCCCGAGCGGCTGCTAACATTCTGCCGCTAAGCCACCCCTCCATCACAGCCCCGGGAGGCTTAACTGGGCTGGGCCAATCCCCCCCCCAGCGGCTGCCGAGCAGAAGAGGGTGAAGCTCCAGTTGCGGGCATGCTGCTGTGAGATCCTAGACCCCTCCAGCGCACTCCAGCCACCACTACCAAGAACCATCATGCCCTCTGCAGACCTGGGAAAATGTTAACTCTTTTGTGGCAATACAGCTTGGAAGCAGGACTCAAAGTACTGCTGAACTCATTACAGAAGTAGATGTGCTAGAGGGCTACAAGCCCTGACAAGTCGAGGCAAGACCCTGAAGAAGGAAGAGATCAACGTGTATGTATATATGTTTGTGTGCAAGACAGTACAGGCTTGTACAAGTCTGTACTAGCCTATAGTTAAGCAATGTTACTAAGAAACATAGATATTGTTGTTATGCTTGAAAGGTATATAAACCAGCAGTGTGTTCAATAAAATCGACTTCATGATGCAAACCATGGAGAGCCCGTCTCTTCAATCACCCGACAATTGGTGCCCTCGTCTGAGGAAAGCGATATCCACCTAGCTGAGGGACTGTCAGCGAGCCCTGCAGGACTAAGTGCCCCTGAAAGGAAGGGGGAAGCTGGCCGGCAGCAATGAAATCCCTCTAGAAAGGAGGTGAGCTGCAGGGGACGATGGGGCAGGGGATGTCTGCCCAGAAAAGACATTTTTGAACTTATGACCAAGCTGTTACAACAGCATGGCAAATCCTTGCCTTCACACGACTTGAAAGCCCTATTAAGATGGACAGCAGTTAAGCTACCAGGAGTTACCGAGTCCACAATCTTTACGACAGATTTGTGGGACAAGGTGAGAGTAAAACTGTGTGATTGTGCAACGAAAGGGAACAAAACGGTTGCAGAAATGCTCCCCTCCAGGTGGGTGATTTTTAAGGTCCTGAAAGCCCAAGAAAACTCCCATGCCAAAAAGAGATGCCTCCTGCCTTCCCTTTGCGGTGGAGCCTCAGAGTTCTTTACAATCAGGAGAGACTGCATCCCTCTCTACACAGCCCACAGCTCCCCCTCTTACAAGTGAGAGGGAGAGGGACCCCTCGCTATCCATAGGGGCATTCACTGCTGGCTACTGCCTGAATGACAGGGACGGTGAAGGAGAGTACCCCTTTGACCCTGGACCTGCCGACCCTGGAAAAGAACCAGATCTTTGCTCCCCCCCCCCTCCCCACATGGTGCCTGGCAAGAGCAGTGACTGTTGCTTCTGCTGCTGCAGGAGGTGCGGCCCTCCCACCTGGCACCGGCCAGCATGGCCGTAGCCTGTACGGCATGCTGAAGCTATAGCACATGAAAATACCAACTGACACCATGGACTGACTGAAACTCTGTTAAACTTTAACCTGTGATCTATGATTTTTAACAGGATTTTCACTGGAAAAATTCAAAGATGTTTGTGTGGATGTGGTGTTTTCCTACATATCAGTGCCACAAGAAGATTGCATGAGTCACTGGGAGTAATTGGCTAAATTGAAAATTTAACATTCTTTTGTTCACATTCAAGACAGACTTTGAAACTGTGATAAATGTAGTAAATAAATTCGTGTATTAAAATATTGGGACTGTGATAGATGTAGTGAATAAACTTGTGTATTGAATGTATTGTACTTTATAACCTTGAAACTGTCTTGTAAGTTCTGGTTCCCATAAGTTGCAAAAGTGTCTCCAAATATCGAGACTTATTTTGCACCTGTGAGACAGCAGGGCGAAACCAGAATTTGCAACAGAAAGGAGGAGGCCGAGCAGGAGATGGCTCATCCATCAGGATGGACTCTGTGCACCTGGGACTATCAGCGTCTGATGCCAATCTCGATGGAGGACCCTGGAGATGGAGCCAATCACCATTCCAATGCCCGGTTCCAGGAACCTCCTTTCAGAACATGCACATTGCCGGGAAATCCGTTCAAGATTCATCCACGAAAGAAAGAAACATATGAATATGTAGACTGGACAGGGACACACAAAGGACTTGCTGCCGGGCAGGAAAAACTGTATAAAAACTGGACTCAAAAACTCAGCATTTGTGGACAGGAAGGGAAAGCACTCTTGACGCTGTACCTCCGTTTACCCAACATTCGATCGATGTTGCATGCTTTGATTGTGGCTGACTCAGATTGATTTGGAAATGGCAAAAATAAAATCTTTGATATCAGATTGGCTGATAATCATTTATAACAAAATTTATTTGTAGTAGTTATTTGAGACTTAGCTATAATTAGTACATAAAAGTCCACTGTCAGCTTTACCAGTTGTTTGGTTTTTATTCCATAGTTTTAACAAGGTAATTTTATTGTGAATTTTTTAGTATAGCTATTTAGTGATTCAAGTATAATTATTTATCCTTGCCACATTTAAATTTAAATTAGACAATATCAAAACAGTTTAAGTATATTGATAGACCATAAATACAATAAAAGCTTATTTTTTTAGAATAATTTGAACCCCTAACTTTGCAACTGTTTATATGCAAGTGTTAGTTTTACAAACCCACTAACCTAACCAAGTTACTTGTATAAAATTTATGGCACTATTATATAACTAAATTTTTATTGGTTTAGCCTTTAATATTTATATCCCATTACTTTTATTAGGCCAAACTTAAATTTATCATATAAGCAATTTTAAAAAGCTGCAGCACTTTAATCCCTTCAATAAATTTATGTTGCTGCTATTTCGGTACAATTGTTTACCTGCATGTTTTTTACCTTGATGTTTAACTGTTCTATAACAATTTTTTAGTAACCTTTTTGCAATGATAGAGTTTAAATAGGTTAATTTTTGATAAGATTAATTTTGTTTACTTTTAATAATGTTAACTTTAAGTTTTTTTAGGCATATTTTTTGTTATGTTTTAGTGAAGTTGTTTTAGTAAAGTTGATTTTAAGTTTTGCTGAAATGTATTTGTTTAAATTATAAGATATAAATTTTTTGCTATACAAATGACTGACATAAAGCCTAAATGAATTTTTGTTAAAATTTGCTTATTTAAATTATGAGATACAACTATTTTGTTATAAACATAAGAATAATTTTTACTGTTTTACTTTTCATAGGTAGTACTGAAGAATGAGCAACAATTCCGTATTATGATTGTTATTAGTTGTAAGCTGTTTAATGCCCTTTTTTGTTTTATTACTACTTAGCTGAAGATAAATGACAAAGCCAACTGCTTTATAAACCTTCGCATACCATTGTATAGCTATCTACAAAACATGTATTATTTTAAGAAACTTTCCTAACTACTATTATTTAAAGGCTTTTAGAATATATTAAAGAAACTCTTCCAGTTAAAGCCTGGGCCATGGCCAAGTCCTAGCCTTAGCTGGTTGAGAAGTATGCCAATAAACCCAAGTGTCTTCTGCACCAAAACTGTATTCAAGTCATTTTGACTTGCCAAATTTAGACCCAATAGCTAGACTTCCTTTTGAAGCAAACTTAGAAACCTCTACCTGGGAATAGTTTTCCAAGCCCTCACTCTAAAATGAAGCTTACTAGCTATTGCAAACTCTGAGTAATGACATAGTACTTAAGGAATTGATAATGCATTGTTTTAAATCGCCATTTTACTTTTTATATATTACTAATTGTATATATTATTTGATTTATTTCTGCTTAGTGTAACTTTATTGTTTTATCACATATTGTTTTACTTTTTATGTTACCTTTATGTTCATAACAAGAGACACACATATTGTTAAAAAAACAAAAGAAGGGGGTGTATAGCTCTTTAAAAAGATTTACATTAATATTTACACTAAAAATTTTGAAAGCAAATCAAAGCAAATCAAATTTGATCTTTAGCAAAGCGATACTGTTACCAAAGGGGGGTTGGGAGAAATTAAATAATGAAGTAGTAGTAGTCATGCTAAGGCTTGAAGATTGCCCTATTAGAAGTAGGCCCGAATCCTGGGAATGTGCCATGGGAATGTACTGAGGTTCCTGAGACTTAAAAGGCTTAGCTAAGAACAGAACAGGTAGAAATTGTTAATTGTTTCCATGAGATTAAGTTAAAGTATAACGTAGCCATGGGTATCTGGTGGTGGGAGTTTGACCACAGGAGCTAAACCATAGTCTTGGAGCAGACAACCATGTGAAATTTATGACTTCAAGGAGTGTAATTTGATTTTGATATATGTATCTATTGTAACTTGGGATGTGGGGTTTTGCACGTACACTAATGAAGTAATCAGTTGTAAAAGGATATAAAAGCTGATTGTAAAATGAGGGTCTTCGGGATCCTGATTTGGGACGCTAGTCCTCAGGTCCCCGGGCCCTAATAAAGCACCGCATAAATCAACTTTGTTGGTTTGTGTTTTACTCTGGGTATCGGGCAACAATACTGCTTTAAATATTTGCATGTGCAGAGGCAGTTTTAAAAAGTTTTTATGTAAAGATTTTTAATTAAGTATACAATAAGGCCTAGCTAATTTACTAATCTAAGGAGAAGGTATGCATTTGTTTTATTACCAATAAGTCCCAAGTAGTTACCTGCTTGTTTAGACAAACATTAATTGCCTCCATAAAAATGAAGCCCCCCAAAAAAAAAAATTACCTAATTACCATTCAGCCCTCGTGACCAAGACAAGAACAGAAGTAGGACTGTCAAGACATTGCTGTGAAGACTTTGAAGGCTTGTGTTGCATGAACCTATTTGACCACTCTCAATCTATTTATGCTAGCATACAAGCCCTGTGAGAGAATGTTACCAAATTAAAGGTTGTAAATGATAGTGATTAGCTTAGACACATACTTGGGAGATAAGGCCTTACTGGCTGGCTTAAGCATTTAGTTAAAACAAGAATTTATGTTTTAGCCATATTGTTGCTTATAATGATTTGTTTGCCATGTGTTTTACAATGTGTTTAGAGACTGATCAGTAAGTCCATGAAAAGATCTTAATAGTAGAAAAAGAAGGGGGAAATGTGGCAATACAGCTTGGAAGCAGGACTCAAAGTACTGCTGAACTCATTACAGAAGTAGATGTGCTAGAGGGCTACAAGCCCTGGCAAGTCGAGGCAAGACCCTGAAGAAGGAAGAGATCAACGTGTATGTATATATGTTTGTGTGCAAGACAGTACAGGCTTGTACAAGTCTGTACTAGCCTATAGTTAAGCAATGTTACTAAGAAACATAGATATTGTTGTTATGCTTGAAAGGTATATAAACCAGCAGTGTGTTCAATAAAATCGACTTCATGATGCAAACCATGGAGAGCCCATCTCTTCAATCACCCGACACTCCTTGACAGATGAAACTTGCAAAACATTAAATCCGTTCTGAGTGAGAGAAAAGACAGAATGAAGACATGTAGAGAGACAATACGAAGACATCAAAGTCAGTGAAGGAAGAGTTACATCTTAGATGGAAGAGAATGAGAAGATGTTTTGGCTTTAGGCCGAAATTCTTTTGTGAGCCATGGTAATGGACTGTAATATACTAGAATATCCCTTTAAGTCGTGGAAATATGTATTGGGAAGATGATGAGAGTATTCAAATTGTAGATCTCAGCAAAGGTATTTGTGGTGAACTAAGTAAATATTGATGTAGTTGTGATTTTATGAGAAGCTCGAACAGAGAAAGAGAGAAATGAGATGAAGATAAGGCTCTGACCCTAGAAAGAGAAAAGATGTCTGTTCCTAGAGATGAAGAAAACCTTTGCTTTTGAACCGTTCATCTTAAAAATGACACCCCATGAGTACATGGCCCATATGCAGCCAGGGGAAGGCTGCTTGATATGGGAGGGACTTCACAAATGCAGATTCCTGGGCAGCTGCTTTTGCAAGAATAAAAAGCCACAAAAGAACTGTTCATTCTTGTGGGGAAGTTACCATAACATATCAAAAGAGATTTCTCTCTCTAAAAGAACTGATGAAAGACTACTTTATAGGTGGCAACTGACCTAGAGTTCCAAGTTTTGTCTCTATATGTTGTCCATGAGAAGGGAAAGGAAAGTTGTGGGGGAGGGGAAGTGTTTTGAAGGTTTCATTCTGATTCTTATTAATTTTTTTCTTTCTTGTAGTTCTGTCAATAAACCTGTCTTTAGACCCTTTTAAGTTTTGAGCCCGCTTTGCTTCTCTCCTAATCCTATCTCACAGCAGAAAAAGAGAAATAGGCTAACTTGAAACCACTACAATATTAAATCCTCTGTCCTGTATATAAGTCAAGTTAAAACAGATTGTAGTGCTTGACAATGTTACCATATGCATTAATAGCGAGGGAACCCCGAATAATGGGAAGTTTGGGCGAGAGCAAAACGCAGATCTGACCAGTACGGTTAATGCTACGTTCTCCCTTTATTCCGTCTAAAATGGCAGGTTATATACATCTCTACATAGTTTACATTCACAGGTGTATCCTCATTGGCATACAGCACAAGGAAAAATGCAAACACTTATTGTTGAACAAACTCTTAAGGCAGCTACTGTGTTCACACTAATTACTGTGCTTGCTAACTACTAGAACACCCTCTGTCTCTTGCCAACACCTTAAGCTGTATTTCTAACTGCACCATAACTTTGGCACTGAATTTCTACCTGTGCCACTAACTCCTAACAGGCCTCAACAAATGAGACCCAGTCTGGGTGATTCAATTACAGTCCAAATACAGATCATGTCCACCTTCTCTAAGAAATTCTGCTACAAATCCCCCTTTTTCTTTTTGAATCAGCCAGACTGAGGCAAAGGCACGACTTACCATTACATGTCAACAAACAAGGCACAACTATCAAAATAACTAAAATTACAATACAAACAGTAATACCAAAGTGAATTAAATCCTTGATCCACCCAGTGAAACCCCATGAAGTGAGCCAATTATCAAAAGGTGTGCGAACAACTAAAGTTTTCTCATATTACTCTTTAGCTGTGCGAGCTGCTTGTAGATTGACTGGGAGTGGTCAGACAAGTTCATGCAGCACATGAGGTCAAACTCTTCACACCCATGTCCTTGGGCGAGAAGAAGGAAGTCAATGGCGGCTCTGTTCTGGAATACTGCATGGCGAATGCCTTTAACATCTGTGGCAAGTTCACTTAACATGTTAGATGTTATATTGATTTGCTTTGCTGTCCAGCAAGCTAGGGTTCGCAATTGAGTGAGAGCTTGCGCTGAAGCAACTCCTGGGGCAAAAATTGAAGCCAGTATTACAGTTGGGTGCTTCCATAATGAAACTAAGTCTTTTCAGTTGGGGTCTAATTCGAAAGCACTACATTTTGATCATTGGGGCGCCTGAGGTAATTTAGAAAGTTGATGAATGGTGGGAGCAAACAGGGTTAATTTTCCAAAATAACATGGACCTCCTGCAACTCTTTGAGGCACTGCAGACCAGGCTCGATCCCCACAGATGAGGAAGATTCCTGGTGGCAATTTTCTTGCAGCATCTTTTTGACGGTGTTACCTGATGCGTCCAATTGTTGCAGTATTCTGAATAATTGTAATACAATGGGGATTTGGGAAACAACCACGGGTAAATCAACTCGGCACCCAGGCAGGACCGTCCTCTGTGGAAACACACATATATCCGTGACCGTTAAACGGCACAGGACTTGGTCCCTGCCATTCACTGGTTCGCATATTTCTGTGATACACGTAAAGTCCTGGAATTGCCTGTGGCTTTCCCTCTTTCACTGCGTGGTGATGTATCACAACCGCAGGTTCTTCGAGTCCTTCTGCCAAACATAAATAGTTTAGCGTGAACAATGCCTTTGACAGTCGACTAACTACATCAAGACTATCATTCTGTTTTTGCTTTGCCAGGTACTCTTAGAGTACGATTGGCCCTTTCTACAATAGCTTGACCTGTAGAAGAGTGAGGGATTCCGGTGGTATGTTTCACCCCCCCACTTCTGCATGAACCTAGCAATTCGCTGACCGACTTAAGCTGGACCATTGTCGGTTTTGATTTCTACAGGTACCCCCATGACGGCAAAGCAAACAGATAAATGTCTTTCTACATGCAAAGCCTTTTCCCCTGTTTGTGCTGTTGCCCAAATAAATTTCGAATAAGTATCAACAGTGACATGGACGTATTTCAATCTTCCAAACTCTGGAACATGAGTGACATGCATCTGCCACAGTTCTAAAGCTTTCAGTCCCCTTGGGTTTGTGCCCAGGCCAAGGCCAGGCCCATGATGACTGCATTGAGGGCAGGCACGCACAATTCCTTGTGCTTCATTCAGGGGAATCTGAAATTGTCGATGCAGGGCTCCTGCATTTTGATGGAATGTCTCATGGCTGTTGCGAGCCCTGTCAAACTTGTTCTGTGGGGGAACATGGACAACACAGCTGACCACAGCATCTGCTCGCGCATTGCCTTCTCCCAAACCACTGTTGCATTGATGGCTTCGAATGTGCATGACACAAAAGGCATGCTGATGCTGTTTAAGAACGCTTCGCAAGTGCAAAAACAACTCTCCGAGGCGCTGATTCTGGGTCTGCCTGATGAGTGCATCTTCAATCCTCTGTACAACTCCAACTACATATAGAGAGTCTGAAACAACGTTGAGTGGTTCTGTGTCCCAGGTTTGCAAAGTCCAACACACAGCCTTCAATTCCAGGGTCTGCAGACTGTGTCCTGCTTCACCCTTAATTACATGTTGCACCCATTTTCCTTGTTGCTGCCAAACACACGCAGCCTTTTTTGTCTTTCGGCCGGCGTCGGTAAAAACTGTCCTTCCTTCAACTGGTCTCAGGGAACACAGGGGCCTCTCCACCCACCGATGACATCTGATCAGATGCCACATGGAGCCTTTTGGCTGCTTATTGTGAACCACGCCTATGAAGCCTAACAATGCCTCTTGCAATGCAACAGAGTGTCTCAACAGCCATTCCAAATCGTTGTCTCTCACAGGAACACTGATGTCTGCTGGTTCGTTCCCGTCTATTTCTATAATTTTGTCCCCGCCTTTTCGTATCAAGGCAGCAAGAGCATCTGTTCTGCTCATGACTCGACACTTTGGCTGAACAGGTAGAAACACCCACTCCAGCAGACTTGCTGTTGAATCAAGCTTCCAGCCGGGGCGGCTCTCCCCCTTTTTCTTTTGCCACTGAAAAACAACGGCAAGTGGGCAGGCTTCTGCATTGGAGAGAAAAAGCAACAATGGAAGATGTTCTACACGGCAAGCACTCCAACCATGTCCCAGTTTTTCGGAAACCTGCACAAGAGCATTCTGTTGCGCGGGGATGCAAACTCGAGGGCTGGAGGCATCACTGCCGTGAAGCCATGGTAAAAATGGTTGCAAATCATCATTGGTAATTCCTACAATGGTACGAACCAATTGCAGGTCCCCAAACAGTTTCTGAGCATCATGCAAGGTGGTGATGCTGTCGTGCAAGGTGATTTTTTGAGGTTGAATCTGTGCATCCGTGATCAGCCAGCCTAGATATTTCCAAGGAGCTGATCGCTGTATCTTTTCTGGAGCCACTGTCAGTCCATGCTGCTTTAACTGTGCAATCACCCAATCTAATTTTGTGTCTGCTAACAGTTGTTTGGTGGCAATAAGAATGTCGTCCATGTAATGATAAATCATTGCATCAGAGAGATGTTGACGAATTGGTTGCAACACCCAGTCAATGAACAGCTGACACATGGTGGGTGAGTTGCGCATGCCTTGGGGAAGAACTGTCCATTCATACCTTTTTGTTGGGGCTGCTCTGTTGACCGATGGCACAGTGAAAGCAAATCGTTGAGTGTCTTGAGGATGGAGTGGAATGGTGAAGAAACAGTCTTTCAAATCGATGACAACAATGTTCCACCCCTGCGGTATCATGGTTGGTGCTGGGACGCCAGGTTGCAGCGCACCCATGGCCTTCATTTGTGCATTGACTTTTCGTAGATCATGTAACAGTCTCCATTTACCTGATTTTTTAGGTATGATAAAAATTGGAGTGTTCCACGGACTTAAAGAAGGGTGAATGTGACCAGCATCAAGTTGTTCTTGAATCAGTTGCTTTGCAATTTGCAGCCTGTTCTTGGTTATGGGCCACTGCTCAACCCATACAGGGGTATCAGTCAACCAGGTGATCTTCAGAATGGGCGGCTGCTCTGCAGTGGCCATCAAGGAAAATGCTGGTCTGTAGTTAACATCAAGCCAAGCTGGGACAGTACATCTCTGCCTATCAGTCCTCGAAGCTGTGCGGGTAGGGGCATAACATATGGTCTGGCAACAATGACTTGATTGTTCTCAAAGGTGAGGCTGATGGGATCAGTGCTGATTGATGGAATCTTCATTCCGCCCACTCCTACAATGTGGTTGCTTGGAGCTTGCAAAGGCCAGTCAGGTGGCCAATATAATTGGTTCATTATAGAGACATCGGACCCCGTGTCTAGTAGCAGTTGTAGTAGAATGTGGTGGGATCCATGCTGCAAGTGCACCGATCTGATTGGGTGATCGTTCAAGTTTAAGATGAAGAAGACATCATGACCTGTTGATCCAAAGCTTCTGTCTTTTCTTAGTATCTCGGTTGGTTGTCTTGGTGGCGAGTGATGTGCCAAAAGATTTTCAAATGGTACAATTTGAGCAATTCTGCTGCCTTTTGGAATTGTCACAGGTGGTTGCAGGGCATAAACCATTATCTGTATTTGTCCGGTGAAATCTGCATCAATGACACCTGGAATTACAATCACACCTTGTTTACTTGTGGAGGACCTCCCAAGGAGCAAACCTCCAATTAAACTGTTTGTGGTGTACATTGGACCATGTGCATTCGTAGGAATCAGGGTAACTTCTTTGTCTTGCAGGATAACTTCAGCAGCTGTTGTTATATCAATGCTGAGGCTCCCCCATGTGGCGGGCTTGTTTTTTGCCAGGAAACCATTTATTGGGTCTTCGAGGTCAGGGCATCGATTTTTGTCATTGCACGGTGCCTCAGCGCACTGCGTTTGGAGTTTCCCGACTTGCGACACGCTTCAGAGGCATGGGTGTCAACATTACATTTGTGACACCATACAGTCCTTTGACAGGCTTACTTGAAATGGCCTGTCTCACCACAGTGGAAGCAGGTGACGTTAGTTGGTTTGTTGGGACGTGAAGTTTTGTTGCCATACTTGATTTTGCCACTTGACAAGGCTGCTGCAATGATGTGGCCTTGTTCCTGCATTGCATCTCTCATGGCTGCTGCGAATGCTGCAGTCTGAGTGTTCTGCTCAGCTCAGGTGGCTCTCACCAGCATTTCATCCACTGGACAGCCTTGAGGGAACGTGGCCAAGATGGTCTTGGTGCACGAATTAGTATTGTCAAAAGCCAAGGAACGGAACAGGTGTTCTTGGACTTCTGGTGGTACATCTGCTGCCTCTTTTAAAGAAGCTGCTAACCTGTCAATAAATTGTCCATAGGGTTCTGTTGTTCCTTGTTTGATTGTAGAATAAGGTGCTGGCTTTTTCTTATCTGGAATCAGCAGCAAAGCTCTATGAGCTAGTGTCTGGGACAGCTGATGCATCTCTATAGGATATGTGAGTTGCACATTTGCTGTAGCATATGGTCCTTGTCCTGTTAGCATATCTGGTTGCACTGCATAAAAAGGATCGCCTACTACTTGGTGTTTGTTGGCCTCTTCCACTGCCAAGCGCTTCCACTCTCTTTCAAAGATGAGGAATTGTGAAGGTGTCAGAAGCAGAGAAGCTATACTTGCAGAGTCTGCAGGACAGGGTGTCAGCAGTGAAAATGTACTGAATAATGTTTTTGGCTGCTTCAGACCAAATTCCATACGTGGAAACAGTCTGTCTTGCTTGATGGAGCACTTTCCAATCCTGCGGCTGCCATGAAGCAACACCATTGCCAATAAGAACAGGGCAGGATATAGAACTGGCAGCCTGCCCATCTCCATCTAGGATGGCATCTTTGACAACTGCAGCCCAGTGTTTTCCAATTGGGTTGTCTGAAAGCCCTGGCAGGGACACTGGCTGTGCAGACGGAAGGAATGACAAAGCAGGTGGAGGTGGGAGGGGATTGTGCACCCCCTGCTTCCACACTGGAGGACTTGTAGATGCTTGTTTTTCTAACTGATCTTGTCGGTGTGACAGTTCGGCAAGTTTGGATATAACTTGATGCAATTCATTTGCACACTGTGTTTTGGTCTGCCGCCGCTGCTGCTTGCCGCGAGACAAAGAAACAGGGCTTTCATTCTCCGCCGCGTCTGAGGCCGACTCAGCTGGAAGGGGGCATTCCACTGCTGCAGTGATGTGACATGGTTGTGCCGCTGTATCTGTTGCTGCGGCTGCTGCACCCCGTCGGGCCAGTTGCCCCCCGCCGGGAGAGAGGGAGGGCTGCTCCGTGTCTCTGCTGTCTCCGCCTTGCGCTCCGCCCCGGTGTGCCACCTCTTGGGCCGGCCCCGTCCTGCCTTCGGCTCCGCCTGACTTTGCGTCATTCACCACACCCTCCGAGTGGAGCAGCTGAGCCATTTCCTGTTCATGCTCAGTTGGTTTGGGCAGCGGCGGGGACACTTCCTCCGCCCGAGTCACATGATCCAGGACACCCTGCGGGGTCGAACTCACCGGCGCCATCGCGCCTTTCATCGGACGCATGTTATAAAGTCCAAAGAATTTTGCAACTTTTGAGGGTGGATGGGGAGCTGGTTTTTCAGCCTCCGCCCCTTCAAGAGCTCGAACGGTGGCCTCGGCAGCTTTTTTCTCGGTGGAGACGGTTTGCAAGGTATTTATGACCTTTTTCCAGACCGCTCCCAGTTAGTGCGCGAGCTTGCCATCCTTTCCACCTGTCCTAGAGTGACTATAATACCTGTATCCCCACATCATCTGTTCTGTGTTCTGTACCTTTAAGACTGGTTCTGAGAGTGAGCAGAGAAAGAAGCAGAGCTCAGTTTGTTTTGAAAAACAGTGTTCACTCCTCAGGATCTTCTCTCATCCTTGGGACTGTGTAGTTTTTTTTTCTTCTTCGTCAGATGCACGGATGGCAGCCAGAAAAAGTTTTTTTTTCCTTTTGTTAGTCTAGCTAGCTGAAACAATGAAGCATTCCTGAACTGTTTTTCCTTTTTTTTCTTAAAACTGTTTAAATCTGCTCTAGACTGAAAAAACCCAGAAGAGCACCAGGATCTTGCACCCATGGCCCACCGGGCCTGAACTCGGCATTTTCCAGCACCGAAGGGACTGAAAGTAATAAACTCCTGACACAAACTCTCAGTTTTGCCATCTCTCTTCGAAGCAGCGAGAAGTTTTATTGTTTCATATTGTTATTATTATTATTCATTCTTTATTCTTGTAGGCATTTTGTTTGTTAAATAAATAGTTTTTTCCACTTTTCTCTGAGAGAGTTCTTTTCCTGGACCGGCTAGGGAGAGGAGCTATTTAAACTTGCTTTCCAGAGGAACACCATTCAGAGGGTTCCTCCCAAATTTGCCCTAAACCAGGACAATACATTTTTATTGGTGCCCAACTGTGTGGCTAGAGAGAGTGGAAAAAACTTGTATTGATTGTTGAGTGCATTTTGGTTGTTCTTTGTGTGGGGATAGAGTAGTCAGTAGCCATGTTGCCCCTTGAATCCCTAATATCTATTGGAATAGAGTCCTTGCTGTATTTCTGTTCCCTAGGTTTCTTTGAGGTTCTAATACCTTTCTGGTCCCTAGGCTTGTTTTCTTATCCAGAATTAGCTCCAATGTTCTCCCTAACACATAGCTTTTACACTAGAGGTGCACAAATTAGGATTGCTATTTTGTTGGGTTCAGTGATCATGATTTATAAAAAGTTTATGAAGGTTCTGGAGTTTGTGGCAGGTATGTTTGGTTTATGGTTTCTTCATCCTACCATGCGTCCTAGTTCCAGCAGCATGTTTTGGGAATTTATGAATAATTGCACCCACTTTGTTAGAGGAGGAACAGGGGATGAAGCTTTTCAGTCTTTCCTATCACTTTTAGAGAATGTTCAGTGTCCCCTGAATGTTAAAGATACCATCTTCCTGGTATTTCATCTGGTGAGCTTCCTCTACATGGTTTGCAGCTTGTCTAGAGTGAGGTCTGAGATTTCCAGAGGGGCTGATGAAACCCCTGACCCAGAAGTAGGCCCAGGTGTGGAAAATCCTGAGTGGTGTGGAGAATGGTAGGATATGGGCCAAACCCTGAAGGAATTTTCTGACCCTATAGCCTGGGACTTTCCATGTGAACACATTCAGAACCCAGCTAAAGTAAGAAAATACTTGAAAGAGAAGTACCAAAATAATTCCAAGGACAAAAAAATTGTTGCAATAAGCTGAGCCCTGGCATATACTTAAAGCACACTGCTAGATAAAATAAAACAACAAATAAAAACAAAAAACCAGAAAAATAAATCAACAACTACACCAATCACTCAAACAACAACTAAACCAAACAATAAACCTAAACCCCTAACAATTACTAAAACAAAAAAACACAAACAAAAAACCAATCAACCAATAAACAATAATCCAAATAAAAAACCCTCAATACCTCCCAACAACACCCAATCAAACATCGAACCAACTAACACCCAATCAAAAACCAACCAAACTAACACAAAATCAAAAACCCAACCAGCTGGCACAAAATCAAATACCCAACCAACTAGCACACAATGAAAAACCACTATTAAGTCCTTTTCCCTAAAAAACCTTCAAAACCTAAAAAAAAAATTACACTCAACAACCAAATAAATCTATAATTAATTAGTTAGTCCATCTTTAAAATATACAAATAAAACTACAATTCTAAACAGCACTAAAACAAAACATTTAAAATCCCTGTCACATAATCCAATTATCAAACAAAAAATAATAAAAAAACTACCCCTTATAATCTCTAAAAACACATCCTAAAAAATGTAACACAAAAATATCTATGTTCAAACAATCTCTATATACAACAAACCAAATAAAAAACCATAAAACAAAAAATTCAACACTTAAAAAAATAACAGTAGCAAAAATTATCTTCTCAAATAACCTAAACACTAAAAACCCAAACTTAGTACCATGTACACCTGTAATGTAACAAAAACTTATACAACTTAAACCACAAAAATACTCTTCTTCTTTAACAATAATAAAACAAAATAACATAAAAAACCATACTAAATATAACAAAAAAACTTCAAACATATACAAATGCTGTGCATAATCCAACACATACCAAAATCGCAGCTGTAAAAACCCATCTGCAAAAATTAAAAAACAAAAAAAATCACCATACACTCAAAAATAAAATTAAAAAAATAAAAAAAAAACTTTCTCCAAATCTCAGCAGTACAAGTCAAAAGTTCTAATACCAAACACAAACATTCCCCAAATAAAAAAAAAAAATCCCACAAAATAAACTGTAGTCCCTCCTGCTTAATTATAAAAAAAATATAAAAAAATAAAATAAACTATCTACTAATAATCTAACATAACAACTACATAAATTATTAAACAACAAAGCTCAAAAAAAAAGTTCCACTAAAAAAAAAAGTAACTCCAATTACCCAAAAACAAACGAATAACCAAGTTTAAAAAAACCCAGCCTCTAGCCAAGTAGAGGCTAAAAACAACTGTGTTTTTTAAACTGTGTAAATTCATTAACCTAACACATCTAAACCACAAAAATATAAAACCTTAGTACACAGTACACATTAATTCCATCAACACATGTAGAGACAGAATCTGTCTCTATCACTAGCGTAACAAAAAAATCACAAAATTTTACTTTAATAAAAACTAATATTAGTCTATCTAAAAATAAATTAAAAAAACACCCTATTATAACTAACCCAAAAACCCCATACATTCTAAGCATAAACTACCTCCAAAATAAGTATTTCAAAAACCAAAAAAAATTCAAGTAAACATTTAAAATAGCTACTGTAATAACAAAAAGTGTTAAACAATTAAACACCTTACCTAAACTATCAAAAAATCCATCTACTATAAAACTTCTAAAAAAAAACCAAACAAATACCAATTACCACTTCAACAGTGCATCACCAACAGTACAAAACAACTCAAAATGCCATAATCCCCATCCACAAAATAATTCTTAAGCTAAAAAACCAAAAAGTAGTCAACAAAACCCACTCACCCTTCAACAATCCCATCTAGCCTGTACATAAATCAAAAAAAAAAATTAACTATAAACTATCATGCCTTCAATAAAATAACTCCACCGCTAAACACTACTATACCAAACATACTAAAACTCCAGTACAAACTAAAATCCAAAGCAACAAAATAATATACCACTATTAACATTGCAAATACATTTTTCTCCATTCCTTTAACAACAAAATGCAAACCTCGGTTTGCCTTTACATAAAAAAGTATACAATACACTTAAAACCAATTATCCCAAAAATAAAAACACAATCCTACCATCTGCCATAAACTAATTCAAACTACACTAAAAAAAAATTAAAACTCCAAAACATCTCTAGTACATCAATAACATCATTGTGTAAAAAATACTGCAGCTAAAGTATTAAAAAAAAAAATAATCCAAATTCTGCTAAAAACTAAATTCACTATCAAAAAAAACCAAAATTAAAAAACCTATTAAAAAAATCCAATTCCTAAAAATTAAATAAAAAAATAAACAACATCAAAATCCCACTAATGTCATCAACAAAATCACAGCAATGTCTCCACCAACCAACAAAAAAACCCCACAAACTTTCCTAAACACCATAAGCTTTTAAAAAATACACATTCCTAAGTACAACCAAATCATAAACCCTCTCTACCTAATTACCCACAAAAAAACCACTTTCCACCGGGACCCTAAACAACAACACTGTTTTACCCAAATCAAACAAAAAAATTACTCATGCAATAACCCTTAACCCAGTCAAAACAAAACGAAATATAAAAAACATACTCTACAGCCAAAAGCCATAGTCTGTCCTAAAACCTTTAACAAAAAATGCCTGGGGAGACTCAAAAATGACCACTAAAATTCTAAAATCAAAATTACAAAAAGTCTAAAACCAATTACACTCCAACAAAAAAAAAAAATTTAACAACCTATAAAAAAGTCCAAACTACCTCAAAAATAATAAACACTAAAACACAACTCCTCCTGGCACCCCAACTACCAGTGCTGGGGTAAATGTTTAAAACAAAAATTCCCTCTACCCACCATGCCACCAATACTACATAAAATAAATAAATTGCTGTCATCACACAGCACACCCATATTAAAAAACTAAATCACCCTAAAATTTTAAAAATAATTACAAATTAACCTAAAAATAAAAACTTTAATCTCACAAATAAAAAAAACCAAGTAACACATACTAAAAAACCTCCACCATACAACCAACTACCAACAAAAAAAACACACTATGCTCTTTTCACTAACAGTTCCTGTCACATCGTAAAAATAAACCAAAAATAAAAAACAGCTGTATAAAACCCCACACAACAAATCACTAAAACCACTAAAAAAAAAATAAATCAAACCAACTTACTAAACTCAAAACTGTTCAATTAACCCTAAACATTACGAAAAAAAAAAATAGCCAAAGCTCTACCTCTACACTAATTCATAAATAATAACCAATGCTTTATAAAAATAGTTTTAAAAATTAAAAAACCCTAATTAACAACATAAAAAAAACAATTTAAGCTGCCAAAAAATAAAAAACATTACCACTCAAATAAAAAAGCTACCTATAAAAATCCGTCATATAAATGCCCATATCCCCAAAAATAAAAATAATAAAAAACACCAAAACAATAAACAAATAAATCAAACTGCAAAAATAAGTGTCAAAAATAAACTTAAATTAACAACACAAAAATGTTATTCCTAACTCAATAAACTCACAATGCCTCAAATCATCAGAGCAAAAACACCACCTATAAATAAACACAAAACCAAAAAATAAATCTAACTATAAACAGTATTTCTCAAGTTATCCATAACTGTAACACATACACTGCAATCAAACAAACCAAGCAAATAAAACCCCTATAGTATAAAAAACAATAATCCAAATATAAGTATAAAAAACCTAACAAATTAATTATATCACATTACCCCAAACACATCAAAATAAACACTATGTACTCACAATAATAACCACCACAAAGTAGCTAAAAACCTATCCTGTACCTCATACTACAACCCATAACACCATTCTAAACCTTAAAAAACAAGTTCTTTAAAAAGCATAGTACCCCTAAAAAATTAAATCAAACAATAAAACTCATTTCAAAAATAACCTTATCAACACCTAAACTAAAAAACATAACATTAAATAAATGTGCCATATCCCCTACCATACACCAACTACTAAAAAAATAAAAAAATTCAATAAACTGTTAAAAACCACCTTAAAAACATTAAATAAAAATCTTTCAAAAATTAAAAACAGTATCTAACAAAAACCACCTAATTAATTAACACCCAAAATTCCACCAACAAAGCAAACCCTACCCACTCTAAACTCCTGCATACAATAAATAAAAATAAAGTCCCTGTAATCCATACAAAATGTTTGTTAAAAAAAACAATTTAAATCAATTCTACCTCAAGTGCAAACAAACCCATCCGTAAAATTATCTTTGCTCAAAAACCAAATTATACATAGTGAGTAATACAAAAAAGTAAAACAACACAATGTGTACCTCAAAAAAATCTAATTATTAAATAAAAACCATATATAAATATCACCTTTTATTAAATGTCACTGCCATTGTCTATATATAACTGTATATTGTTTTTATATAAATATATGCATGTATAATGTATGTGTTTATAAAATTAAAATTCAATTAGTTTTAATAAATTAACAATATAGTAATAAAAAGTAGAATGTCCTAGAATAACTATAATACCTGTATCCCCACATCGTCTGTTCTGTGTTCTATACCTTTAAAAATAGTTCTAAAAGTAAACAAAAAAAAAAGCGCACAGTTTGTTTTAAAAAACAGTGTTCACTCCTCAAAGTCTTCTCTCATCCTTGAAACTGTGTAGTTTTTTTTTTCTTCTTCATCAAATGCACAAACAACAGCCAAAAAAGGGGTTTTTTTCCTTTTGTTAATCTAACTAACTAAAGCAAAGAAGCTTTCCTGAACTGTTTTTCCTTTTTTTTCTTAAAACTGTTTAAATCTGCTCTAAACTAAAAAAACCCAGAAAAGCACCAAGATCTTGCTCCCGTAGCCCACCAAGCCTGAACTCAGCATTTTCCAGCACCAAAAAAAATAAAACTAATAAACTCCTGACACAAACTCTCAGTTTTGCCATCTCTCTTCAAAACAGCAAAAAGTTTTATTGTTTCATATTATTATTATTATTCATTCTTTATTCTTATAAACATTTTATTTGTTAAATAAATAGTTTTTTCCACTTTTCTCTAAAAAAGTTCTTTTCCCAAACCAGCTAAAAAAAAAGCTATTTAAACTTACTTTCCAGAGAAACAGCATTCAAAAAGTTCCTCCCAAATTTGCCCTAAACCAAAACACCACCCGAAATCGCTGCGTCCCACATTAAATCACCAATCTCTCACCACTCTGTGGCGCTGAACACCAGGGACGATTTATTTAATTTGCCTTTCTTCCTGGCCCACAGGGCCAACTGCTCTAAGGCATTTTCCTTTAGTTTTTCACCTCTCTTAGAGAGGAGGTTTAACAGAAGCCGCGTGGCTGCTTTAAGTTCCGTATCTATAACAACTCACTCAGCCTTTGTTCCCCACTGTGGCTTACCTTCCCCCACGGCGTGGCGCTGCTGCTCGTCACTTGAGACAGACGACCGCTGCCGCGGACCAAACTTCCCAGCTCCGTAGAATTCGGCCCCGGGTCAGCCAGTGAAAAAGGGACCAAAACGGAGTCTTTCATCACATCGAAGTGAACATCAAACCCGCGTTTAGGCGCAAATTAAATCCGTATTTAAACATGAAAAGGCATGCCATCAGTCCTGCATCGAAGTGCAGGGTCCCTGGCCAGTCGGGTGCCAAAAATAGCGAGGGAACCCCGAATAATGGGAAGTTTGGGCGAGAGCAAAACGCAGATCTGATCAGTACGGTTAATGCTACGTTCTCCCTTTATTCCGTCTAAAATGGCAGGTTATATACATCTCTACATAGTTTACATTCACAGGTGTATCCTCATTGGCATACAGCACAGGGAAAAATGCAAACACTTATTGTTGAACAAACTCTTAAGGCAGCTACTGTGTTCACACTAATTACTGTGCTTGCTAACTACTAGAACACCCTCTGTCTCTTGCCAACACCTTAAGCTGTATTTCTAACTGCGCCATAACTTTGGCGCTGAATTTCTACCTGCGCCACTAACTCCTAACAGGCCTCAACGAATGAGACCCAGTCTGGGTGATTCAATTACAGTCCAAATACAGATCATGTCCAGCTTCCCTAAGAAATTCTGCTACATGCATTTGTGTTGGAAATAAGTCTACTTACAACTGAGTCTGTATCTGGACACACCCTATAAAAAAACAAACAAAAAACAATTATAAAATGCACAAATTATTTCAGTCATACAGATCTTGTAACTTACTTTAATGATTTCAGGTCATTTGAACTATTGTATTTGACCCATTTACCTTTCAAACTCTGGTAAAATTTTTGTTAACATAGAATCATAGAATCACAGAATGGTTTGGGTTGGAAGGGACTTTAAAGATCATCTGGTTGCAACTCCCCTCCCATGGGCAGGGACATGTTTCACTACATCAAGTTGCTCAGAGCCCCATCCAACTGGGCCTTGAACATTTCCAGGGATGGGGCAGCCCCAACTTCTCTGGGCAACTTGTGCCAGTGTCTCACCACCTTCACAGTAAAGAATTTCTTCCTAACATCCAAACAAAAACTACCCTTTTTCAATTTAAAGCCATTCCTCCTTGTCCTGTCACTATCTGCACTTGCAAAAAGTCCCTCTCCCTCCTTTTTATAAGCTCCCATCAAGTGCTGAAAGGCTGCAATCAGGTCACCCTGAAGCCTTCTCTTCTCCAGGCTGAACAATCCCACCACTCTCAGCCTTTCCTCATAGGAGAGATGATCCATCCCTCTAATCATCTTGGTGACCTCCTCTGGGCTTGCTTCAACAGGTCCATGTCTTTCCTGTGCTGGGACCCCAGAGCTGGATGCAGCACTCCAGGTGGGGTCTCACCAGAGCAGAGTAGAGGGGCAGAATCCCCTCCCTCAACCTGCTGCCCATGCTGTTTTGGATGTAGCCCAGGATATGATTGCCTTTCTGGGCTGCAAGCGCACATTGCCGGCTCATGTTGAGCTTCTCATCCACCAGCACCCCCAAGACCTTCTTGGCAAGGCTGCTCTCAATCTGTTCATCCCTCAGCCTGTATTGATACCGGGAGTTTTTGACCCAGGTGCAGCATCTTGCACTTGGCTGGTTAAATATCATGAGGTTCCCACATTCAACTGAATGACATTTAATTAAAGAAGCTGAAAGTTTATGCTAAAAACACTGCAGAAGAAAAATTAATAGCAAATGCTGAAAACCACAAATCACATCATATTGGAAAAAATAATCAAAAGAATTCCATAGTATCACACTTTATTTTGGATAAATATACTTTGTCTGGTTTCTGGGGATGATGTGCATAATAAATAAGTCACCAATCCTAATGAAATAGTCCACACCCAATTGCAAGGCATTTTGGACAATAACCAGTTCTTAAACTGAGAATGAAAATCCAAAAGAGAGAAGATCTGAATCCCTTTGAGAATAGTCCTAATTGTTTTGAGTTTGCCAAGCACAATTGCAGTCAAGCACCAGAAGATGCTGGAAAAAATAATACAATACTCTTTTTGAAAACACTTAAAAAAATTTTTGTCAGCAGAAAGGCAGTGAATGCAAGCACATTATTCAGAAGTGTTATATTTTTCTGCTATAATTTGAATTTAAGCAGCAATATTTAAAAAAATTAATGATGCTGAATCTCTCACTGATGTATGCAAAAAGCAGAACCAATCATATAGTACATGGAAATGCTTGAGTAGAATACAGGTTCTCTCTAATCCGCACCCTGACAATTAAAGCCATAAGTCCCAGTGTAACTGAACAGCAGTGGTTTTATACAGTCAAATTGAACATCATGTGTACTTATTAAAAAATAACAGAAAGAAAAAATCAAATTTTAAGCAAACTAAATAATCTTTTCTGAAAGGCTAAATGGGTTAAATGTAAAAACTACAGTGTCTTTTAAAACATACGAAAACTTGCTAACATGGAAACATTAATACATAATTCAGTACAGACTGTTAAGAAATGAGAGATGAAGGATCTTGTCTCCTCTGAATGGATCCACACAAAAGAGAACAAGTGCAACCAAGTTTCTAACTGATTTATGTCTTATCTCCCTCTGCTGGCTAAGCTGAATTCACAGCAATAGAAACAGCTATTTTAAAAGCTATTTTACAGAACAAAGTGACAAAATATTAGATTTCTCTCCAAAAGTATAACAAACATGTTATGACATCTGCTTTTAAAAAGCATCTATACTCAAACAAGATGGCCTGAAGTCCATAAAAATTAAGAAAAATGAAAGATGAGAGGCAAACTACAATCAAAGCAATTCAATTAATAATGAAGTTTTTCAAAATTAGTAGGCTAATGCATCTCAAAAAGTAATGAGAGATATAGTATCATTCAGATGACTGACAGCACCTCACAGTAACTATTCTCAAGATACAGAGCAAATCTCAATAGTCTGCAATTGCTAGTGAAGTGGAAAATGGAGATATCAGGTTTTAGATGAAGATGCTTTTACATTGCTAGATGCATGATCTTTTAAGATTACAAAACTAAGTCATGTTTCTACTATAAGGTAACATATTTCAGCAAATGGGGACTCTATAAGGGAATTTAAGGACTGTAGTTAAAAACTAAAACAACCAAATCATGCAAAGCAGTGATTAGAAAAAGAAGTGAAATCCTTGATCGAACCTGTATAGCAATATATAATAGAATACATTGTGTATGGTATTTCCCTGTGTAAAACCATTACTAGAGACAATATCAATACATGTCCACACTTTAAAAACCTGTATTGATAAACTGAAAAGCCTACAAAACATTAATTTTTCTAGGTGTGGAAAGCCTGCCCTACACAAACTAAACAAGCTTACAGTCTAATGTAACAGGAGATTAAGAAAGGACTTGATGTTTATGTGCAGAGAATTTTCTGATGAAACAGAGTTCTATCATGTACAGCTTCTAACAAGATCATCAGTTGAAGATAAAATCAGATAAAATTTAAGCTAGCAAAAGGATTTTTTAAGAGGTCATATGTTACATGGGGTTGTTGGTCGGAGACAGAGATGACATGAACACACTGAGTGTCCTCATCAAACAGCCATGAGTTTATTATGGTTGCCCTTTTTATAGGGGGTTTGAATTTCCTGGGTCTAGACAGCTGATTGGTTGGGATCTCTCTCCGCCCAGATCTCTGGCCAGCGGTGTTTCTGCATCTAGGCTTGAACAGGGTTGGCTGAGGGTCCCTGTTTGACTTCAAATCTGTCCTATCATTGTTCACCCAAGGACTTGTTCTACCTATTTTCTAGAATGAGCCAGGTCAGCCAAATTGGATTTGTTATGGCCAGATTTATTTTGTCCAGCTATAGACTAGCTGTACTGTGAGTCATAAATAATTATCATAATATTTTACTTAAGCACATAATGGATTCTCTATTATTCAAAAACCCTACATTAAAATGTGATGTTCTAGTTAAATTAGAAGCTATGGATTAATGCAAGAATCCCTGTAAAAGCCTATGGCATGTGTTACATAGAAGGTCAATTTAATACTGAACATGGATGGGAGGTGCTGGGGTTATGCATATGTATTGTACATAAGATCTTTGAAAATAAATAGAGGGTAAAGAACCTTGTTCGGGGTGGTCACGCCTTTCGGAGATGACTCCCGTGCTGCCAGCCGGTGAATAAACATGCCACTTTCAACTCTAATTGGTTAGAGGGTCTTTGTCCGTGATCATATTGGTTTTTAACGATTCATTCTGGCAAGCCAGGCAGAAGGAGACTCTGCTCGGCTGTGAGACCAGCTCGGGTGGAGGACCCCCTCGGGGCGATCATATCAGTTTTTAACGACTCAATACAAAGATACAAAGCATTTCACATAGTATAGAAGCCAGTTTTCAGCCCTCAGTGCCCGTTTTTGTTACAGATAAAGGATAAACATGATCTCTGAATAAGGATAGCACATTGAATGATACACCTGAGAAGAGCTAATTTGGAGCTTCTTGGCCCTTACTGTCTCCAGAAAGCTGCTATTAAGAGCCATGAATCTTTACTGGGGCCAAATTACATTTCATCATCTGCCAAAGAATGGATGGAAGGAGATGCCTGGTTTGCAAGCTGGCTAATACCATGACATCGGTTTAGCTTGAGTAATAGCCCATGTGGTAGCAAAATACAATTTCTGTAGGAAAAGCAAAGCTGACAGCTACAGAACTCAATCATACAACAGTATTCAATGCTATCAAAACCACTACTTTGCAATTAAGTAAATGCAAAAATCCAAATGGCAAATGATTGAATACATTTTTTGCAGCTATTTGATACGGCAACAGGTTTTAATCACAAAAGTATAGTGAATAACTTTTCAAAGAGAATGGATTACTTTTAAAAAGGGAACTAAAACTATTTAAAATGATAATATCATCAAATATTTACATCATTTTAATTGAAACATGCTAAACTAGCTCATCATCATCAGAAAAAATAATTCTTTGTTACAGAATAGTATTTTCAGGTTACTGCTCATTAAAATCCCACTATATACAGCATTTCTCTCAACATTTACTTCAGCATAATAAAGTACAGAAGAGAGGGTGAGGGAAAGCTTAAATCACAGAAAGAAATAGAGAGGAATGATATAAAAAAATAACACCTTGGAGCCTAATGGCATTATGACAGAAAGAAGAATAAGCAATTACTTAGAAGCATATCACTATTAAAACCAAACACCAAAAGAAAAAAACTATAAGGTACTTTGTATGTACAAATAATTAGCATTTGTAGTTCTCAGGTCATTAATTTCAGCACTATATTAAAAACCAAGCCGGGTTTAAAAGAAAAAATTAACAGAGAGCATATGTTGCTGTATACTGACAATATTTTTATATTGCAGTTATTGCTGTTAAATTGAAAGCTATTTTCTGTTAAATCAAATACTTCTACTGAGAAAACACATTTAAAAATTATGAACAAAATACACTAACCATAATTACACATGCATAGCATGCTGCCAATCCATTTAAGACAGAGTGTGAATATGACAAAGGGTATATCTGGATGCATTGGGTTTGTGTAACAAGGTTTTGGTAGTGGAGGGGCTACAAGGGTGGCTTCTGTGAGAAGACACAAGAAGCTGCCCCCATGTCAAACAGACCCAATGCCAGCCAGCTCCAAGACAGACCTGCTGCTGGTCAAGGTCGAGCCCATCAGCAACAGTGACAGTGCCTTGGGCAACATATTTAAGAAGAGGGAAAAAATGTGCAACAGCAACTGTAGCTGGGAAAGAAGTGTGAGAATATGTGAGAGAAAAAACTCTGCAGACACCAAGGTCAGTAGAGGAGGGGGAGGAGGTGCTGTTTGGGTTTTGCCTTTTTTTCTTTTGTATGTTCTCTGTATTCTTCACACATACATTTGTAACTCTGTCACCTATTGTATTAGAGGCTAGTTTTCCCAGTACTTTTCCATGGCCTTTCCCTAAGCAGAAAGACAAAACAAATTCCAGAGCTCCAAGCCCAGGGAGGTACAAGGCTCTGTATTATCTTGGTTCTTCCTGGGAACCAAGGCCGAGAACAACTCTTTGAGATACATTTTCATGGACAAAGTACAACTAGTGCTGAAGGGGGCCTCCAGAGAAGGAGCTTGACCTGGGGGGGGGAATTGCATCACCACTTGTCCTCCTAATTGGTGCTTTTATCAATTATGCTAATTTCCTAAAGCCTATAAAAATGTACTCATCCCTGTAGGAGTGGACTTTTGTGGACATCTTTCCATAACTGCCCCTGAAGGCCTTCATTAAAGATCCTTTTTTATATTACCTCCTTACTAAAATTATCTCGAGTTTCATTTCCAGGTTGGGAAAAAGGCAACCCAGGTGCTGGAGCAGAGACTCCCCTGCAGGCTGTGATGAAGACCATGGAGAAGCAGCTGTGCCCCTGCAGCCCATGGGGGTCCATGGTGAGGCAGAGATCCACCTGCAGCCCATGGAGGAACCCCATGCCAGAGCAGGTGTATTCTTGAAGAAGTCTGTGACCCTATGGCAAGCCCACACTGGAGCAGACTACTGGCAGGACTTGTGACCCTACGAGGCATCCATGCTGGAGCAGGCTGTGCCTGAAGGAGTGAACCCTATGGAAGGGGCTCATGCTGGAGCAGTTTGTGAAGAACTGTAACCTGTGGGAAGTACTCACATTGGAGAATTTCATGGAGAGCTGTCTCCTGTGGGAGAGACCCTATGCTAGAGCAAGGGAGGAGTGTGAAAAGTCCTCTCCTTGAGCAGGAAGCAGTGGCAGAAACATGTGATGAACTACCATTAACTGCCTGTCATGGTTTGACACTGGCCAAATGCCAGGCACCCACAAAACCTGCTCGTTCACCCTCCCCTGCCACAGCTGGGCAGAGGAGAGAAAAAAAAAATTAATGAAGGGTTCATAAGTTGAGATAAGGACTGGGAGAAAACACTGCAAAGGCAAAACAAGCTTCCTCAACTTAAAAGTACAAAGTGAATTTATTACTAACAGAATCAGAGGAGGATAATGAGAAGTAAAATAAGCCCTTAAAACACCGTTTTCCCCCAGCCCCTCCCTCCTTCCCACCAACAGCACAGGAAGACAAGGCATGGGAGTTTTGGTCAGTTCATCACCCGAGGTTTTCTTGTGCTGCTCCAGGAGAGGAGTCCTTCCCCTGTGAGGCCATGGGGTGCCTCGCATGGAAGACAGTTCTCTGTGAACTTCTCCGGAGTGGGTCTATTATCACAAGCAGCAGTTCTCCCAAAACTGCTGCAACGTGAATTCCCCCCATGGGCAAACAGTCCTCCCAAAACTGCTGCAGCATGAGTCACTCTTCCAGGGAGTGCAGTCCTCCAAGGACAGGCTGCTCCAGCCTGGAAGCAAGGGCTCTCTCTCTCTCCACCAGGACTTCCACTCGATCACAGCCTCCTCCAGGCATCCACCTGCTCCAGCATGAGCACCTCCCCCATGGGCTGCAGGTGGATCTCTGCATCCCCCATGGGTCCCCATGGGCTGCAGGGGGACAACCTGCTTCACCATGGTCATCACCATGGCCTGCAGAGGAATCTTGGGTCTGGTGCCTGGAGCACCTCCTCCCCCTCCTTCTTCACTGACCTTGGTATCACCATGTTGTTTCCCTCACATGTCCTCACCTCCTCCTCTTCTCTGACTAGAAGAAAAACTGCACATACCCCACTTTATTTTGATTTTCTTCTTAAATATATTATCACAGAGGCATTACCAACCTCCCTAATTGGCCCAGATTTCGCCAGAAGCATGTCCATGTTCAGAAGCATCAAGGATTAGTTCTGCTGGACATGGTGGAGGCTTCTAGCAGCTTCTCACAGAAGCCATCTCTGTGGCCCCCCCACTACCAAAAACCAGGTCATGCCAAACCAATACACCATCATTTGCCAAGGGAAATAGCTCTGGTGCAGGTACATTCTGCAGTGCAGCAGGGGATCACAGCTAGCAAGGCAAGTTTCTAGAGCCAGGAGAACCGCAGGAGAGTGCCAAGACGTGGTGCTGACAGCTTGCCCTAGAACAGCTGACTCAGTGTGAGCAGAGCCAGTAGTGACAGTTCAGTGGCAGTCACAGCAGTGACAACCAGCAGCTGTTCTCACTCTCTCATAAAGGGCTCATAGGGAGCAGAAGCAACCAGCTCTGTTAACAGGGCATGGGACAGCAGTTTGTGTGGCAGTTCATACAGGCAGAGCTAGCAGGAAAGTCTCCTGTCTGACAGGAGCAGCTAGCAGAGGCAGTAAACAGACCCAGTAATTGGTGAAGAAGGGCACAAAGAGATCTTTTCATCCCCAATCTTACTAGTGTATGCTCCCTCAGGTATGGTTTTGACATGTCACAGAGTTCATTCCCTTGTAGCAGGAGTCTCTGCACCAGCTGTGTCAGAGGCTTCAACCCAGACAGGCCTGATGGTAAATGTAGCTCTCCAGGTCTCTGGTTGCTGGGAGTGCCTGATGCCTCTTCATGAGGCTGGGACTGACAGTCATTCCTTCTGCAGAAGGTATGTTGCTGTTGATGAGCTGTGTCACCAGGTGAAGGAAGTACAGGAGGAAGTGAACAGGCTGTGCAGCATCCATGAGAATGAGTGAGAGATTGATAGGTTATTCTCAGACACTACAAGCTCAGGAGTCTCATCCTCCCTTTGCAATAGAGATGCAGGTGGGCTCAGAACTCTGTCAAGCATTAAGTTAAAGATCTGTTGAATATGAAAGCTGGAAGCTGACCACTGTCTGTACTAGGAAGAAGGCTCCTCCTTCTGATGCCTTAGGATTTAGCTTTTATATTTTTCAGATCCTGTACTGCTTTAGGGTATAAGTCTAAAATTCCATAGCCTGTCACCTACTGTTCTCCCATTTTATTCAGACAAAACAATTCCTATAGGCCTGAAACTCAGACACCCTACTGTCTCAGACCCCAAAAAGTATAAACAAAAGTGAGTTGGGGGGAGAAAACTGGAGGTATATGACTTCATTACCTGAAGCTGTAATTGGAGGATTAACCCCTGATATGTAAATGGACCAAACTTATATCTGTATGAAAACTCATGACCATCATCCATCTTGGGTGTAGCCTCTTGGAGGCTTCTGACTGCCCAAGGTGTACCTATTGAAGGCCTTTAATAAATACCCGCTTTTATTCTCTTAATCTTGTCTAGCCTCTGTTCCAGGTAGCCACTCCAAGGCATCACTTCTCCTGAAAACTTGAAGGTGACAAGTAGGACTGGCACCTTTTACAATAGGTATGAGGCCCTGAAACTAGGACAGTCAACTGATGAGGTGGATGACTGTCCTTCTGGGATAGAGGTGCCACCTGGGGCAAGACAGCCTACCCCTTGCATCATGACCTCATCTGTTCAAAAAAAGAAGGGTAGTTGTCATAGGTGACTCCCTTCTAAGAGGAACAGAGGGTCCAATATGCCAACTGGACCCAACCCACAGGGAAGTCTGCTGCCTCCCAGGGGCTCAGGTAAGGAATGTTACTAGAAAACTCTCTAGGTCTGGTATGGCCCTCTGATTATTAACCATTATTGGTGATGCCAGAATATTTTTGCTTTTATATTTCCTTCATATATATTTGTAGCTCTATAGTTATATAGTTCCTAGCTAGCCCCAGTACTTTTCCCTACCTTTTCCCTACCCTGATAGGCAGAAAGACAAAACACATTCCAGAGGCTCCAAGCTGGGAGGTCCAAGGCCCCTATCCTGTCTTGGTTCTTCCTGGGAGCCAAGGTTGAAACCAGCTCTTTGAGACACATTTTCATAAACAGAGTTTAGTTCCTATCTAAAGGGGGGCTACAGTAAGAGGTAGAACCAAAAGGGGGAATTACTTCATCACTTATATATATAATTGGGGATTTTTGTCAATTATGCTAATTTGCTAAACTTATAAAACTGTATTCACCCCATGTGGGAGTGGACACTTTCCATATCTGCCCCTTGCAGGCCTTCAATAAAGACCAGCCTTTATATTGCCTCCTATACTAATATTGTCTCAAAAGTGTGTTGTTTTATTTCTAGGTCTTTAAGGCATCATTGGTTCTTTATGTCAGCAGTGATGAGATAACAAAGAGAAGTCCAAGTGCAATCAAAAGGGATTTCAGGGCCTTGGGATGATTGGCTGAAGGATCAGGAGGACATGAAGTGTTTTCCTTGATCCTTCCAGTAGCATGGAAGAATATCCAAGGGAACAGGCAGACCCATCAGATCAACACATGGCTCCAAGACTAGTGTTATTTGAGACGTTTTGGGCATTTTGACCATGGGATGGTCTATACAATACCAGGTCTACTGACACAGGAGCTAGCAGGGCCAATTAATAGAGATTTAAGTAGATTGGAAGGGGGAAAGGGACATAATCAGGCTTGCCAATGATAAGCAATGAGATGGCACACTAAAATTTGAGGGGCTGAGCACCAGAGAGATCCATCAATCTGCTCCACGAGGTGTCGCCTACAGTGAACCATACTTGAAATGTTTCTGTACCAACACACACAGCATGAGGAACAAGCAAGAGGAGCTTGAAGCCTTGGACCAGTCCCCAAGATAAGGCATTGTCTTGGTTTGGAAGACAGGTGTCTGCCAAGGAAGGTAGAAATCTCCCTTGGAATGGAAAAATATTACCCCCTTCCCTCCAAATTATTGTAACTTTGAAATTAAGGGGCTTTTAGGCAAAGATATAGGAAAAAGAATAGCAGTTCTTTACTAGTATGAATATGTATAACAAGGTGTGATGGATTGACTCTGGCCAAACACCAGTGCACCTATTAAAATAATTTATTCATTTTCCTCTGCTATAGTTAGGCAGAGGAGGGGGAAAGAAAACTCATGGGGTGAGAAGGATTAGGAGAAAAACACTTTAAGGGCAAATCAGACTTAAAACTTTAAAAGGTATAAAGAAAAATTTATTAACAGAATTAAAAGAGGATAATGAGAACTAAAAATAAACTGCTAGAACACCTTTGCCCCCCCCAGCCCTTCTTTCCTTCCCACCGACAGTGTAGGGAGGCAAAACATGGGATTTTTAGTCAGTTTGTCACTTCTAAAAATCTTTTTTCAGTTCACTTAGGGAGAGGAGTCTTTTTTGCTATGCCATGGAGTCTTTCCTATGGGAAACAGTTCTCTGTGAAATTTTCCAACGTGGTTTTAATTTTCATGGCTAGCAGTAGTCCCAGAACCTGCTTGCAACATGAAGTCCCTCCCACAGCTTGTAGTCTTTCCACAACTGCTTTTTGTGGGCCATTTAGCTTATGGAGTGTAGTTTTTAGGATGAACTGTTCTAGTATTAAAGCAAGGGTCCTCTTCCTCTATCTCTGAAAGAAAGGGTTCCCTCTCTCTCTCTGTTCAAGCCTCTCACCAGATCACAGCTTTTCAGCATCCACATGCTCCAACACGAGTGCCTTTTTCTCATGGGCTTCAGGTGAATGCTGCATCCCCCGATGCACTTCGTGAATTACAGGGAAGCAGTTTGTTGTATTATAGCCCTCACCACAGCTTGCAGAAGAATCTCAGCTCTGATGCTCGGAGCACTTCCTCCTCCCCCTCCCTCTTCTGCATCGACCTTAGTGTCGTCATGTTGTTCTTCTCACGTCTTCACTTTTTCGTTTTTCCTTACTCTGGAGAGAATTGGTGTTAGTAGGTTCGTTTGTTCTCAAGTTCTATCAATTGAAGCAATTTTTATAGAGCTCTGCAGTGCTGAAAGGTTAATCTTATCCAGTCTTTGCAATCGGGGAATCACTTGCCGTGCTTCTCTCTCTATTGGTCATGTGGTCTCCACTGGCACTGTGCAAGCCATGCTGGCTGCCGGCTCTATTCCGCGCCTTTTCTTCATGTGGGACACTGAATAAAGAAAAGTTGCTGCCTCCGCTTTTGTCTTTCTATCTGCAGCATGAGTGGTTAAAAGCGGCTAAATAAATAAAGTCCATTGCGAGCCATGCTGAGACAACCGCAGCCACGTGGTGCCACCCTGGCCACATGGTTGCTAGTGGCACCAGCATGGCCCCTGGCAGCATGGCCCAGAAGCTGCACCGAGAACAGGGTCCAGCGGCCCTGCGGGACCCAGCCGGCCCCCTCACTCCTCTGTAGAGACCAGGGAGAAAGAGGTCTTCCCACATTTTTTCGTTCTTAAATATGTTATCATAGAGGCATTTTCAGCTTTTCTAATTGGCTTAGCAGTGTGCCAATTCTCAGAGCTAGCCAAGGGTTGGTTTTGCCAGGCACGGAGGAGTCTGCTAGCAGCTCCTCACAGAGAATCACTTCTGTGGCTGACTTTTTCCCTCTTCACAAAAAATCAATTATTGCAAAACCAGCACACAAGGCAAACAAACAACCAACAATGGCAGCAAACACAAACAAAACCAGAAACCCAACCACTGCCTCTCAGCTGTCAGGCACTTTCCCCTTTTTGTGTAGTTATGGTCACAGCCTGCAGGGGCACTGTTGGCTCCCACCAGGCAGGGCAGGTGCAATGATTCCCCCGTGGCTTCAGGGGGCACTGTGGCATGAGCTCAGACACCTCTCTAACATGGGCAATGGTGGGCGCAGCCGGTGGAAGAGATGGAAATAGGGCTTCCTCTACAACTTCACAGGGGCAGCCAGTCCCGGTGCCCCTCCAGATAGCGAAATGAGCTGTGGCAGGAACCTCAGAAGCAGCAAGCTGGAATGGCAGAGGCAAGCAGATCCTGGAGTAGCAAACAAAATGTATCAGAAATTCCGCAGCTGTAGCAAGAGCCACGGGGTGTCCTGGCAGGCAGGGAGTGAGGGGTTACAGTGTAGCAGAAAAACCGAAGCAGTAGCAAAGAAATGGCAGAGGGGTGGCCAGCAGCAGCCCAGCTCCTGAACATGGCAGAGAGAGGCTCCCTTGGGGGGGGAGGGGCTCAGGGTCCCGAGTTTTCCCCTGAGGCACCTGAGTAGATGGTGATGGTCCTTTCTAGTGAGGTAAGGTGTTAACAAGGTCCCAGTCCAACGGCTCCTCTTACAAGCAAAGGCTCACCCACAGAAAGGAAGAAGCAGTACAGGACTGGGCTCCAGGGGTGACAGTGAATTCTCCCCGCAGTAAGCAACAGCTGACCCCAGCCCCTTCCCCCCAGCCAAAAAACTCCCAGCATCTCTGCCCTTCCCAAGACAATGCCCCTCAGCTACGATAGTTCAGCCAGCTGCACTCCTCCCCCTCCTCCTTGGCTATATCTTTTGTCTCTCTTAAGTACCGGTAGTTATTGTCTCTTAGCAACAAATGGGAGAAAATTCCCTAGGAGAAAGAAACAAAAGGAAAAATCCTAACCCCCAACAGACATCCTTGGCATAAGTGAAACCTGGTGGGATGAGTCCTGTGACTGTTGTGCCCTGATGGACCTTTACAGGCTTTTCAGGAGGGATGGGCAGGCTAGGTGAGAGGTTGGTATTGTATGTACTGGAGGGGCTGGAATGTAGGTAGCTTGCAGTTGGCAATAGCACAGTTCAGAGCCCCTGGGTAAGAATCAAGGGACAGACAAATAATGTGGATGTCATCCTAGAAGTCTACTATAGACCTCCAAGCCAGGAAAATGATGCTGATTAATTATTCTTCAGGAAACTAAGGGACACCTCCAAATCAACTGCCCTTGTCCTTATGGGGGACTTCAACTTGCCAGATGTTTACTGGGAACACCACACAGCTGGTAAAACCCGGGCCAGAAGATTCCTAAAAATACCTGGCTGATAACTTCATGGTACTGATTTATTAAAAATAAGGATATTGATCTAATATCTATATCCAACTATGACGGACGAAGACTCTCTAACAGTTTAAAGTTAGAAAGTGTATGTTTATTACGATGCCGGGCAGCATGCGGGATAGCTCCCAAATACACACGCACAATTTACAGATGATCACAGGGTCTTTTTATGTACAGGAGTATTGAATACCCAAAACAAAAATACATATTCATAGCTCTGGTACATCCCATTCCCCGCTTCGTATGGTAATTAGCCAAAAAGCTATTAAGCATGCATAGTTTGTTCTTTGAAATGGGTCTGTGGTCCTTTTTATGGGGCAGGGTCTCAAAATGATGAAGTAAGATGGGTCTTCTTCTCTTTGACTTTTTAACCTTTTAGTGTTACATGACAACTGAATCTTGTTTTTCCAGGGCTGTTTGATTTATGATTGTATTGTATTCTTGGAGTCTATTGATTAGTTAGAATACATAAACAGGCCTCATGATTTATCAGTTCCTTAAATCCGGCTACTGTTAGTAGAGGGAAGTTTGTCTATCTTACCTCAGCAATATCTAGTTTAACTAAAGTTTTTAATTCTTAAAAATTAATGTCTCAGAACAGGTACTAAGGGAGCTCACTAGGAAAGGTGACCTCCTTGATTTGTTCCTTGTTAACAGAGTAGGTCACATGAGTGAAGTGGTGATTGGCAACTGTCTTGGCCACAGCAACCATGAGGTGATTGAGTTTACAATCTCCGGTGACAGGAGGAAAAGTGCTATTACCAGGGTTGGCCTGAGATAAAAAGGAAGTTGGAGTATAGAGAGAGCGCAGATCAAGCCACTATGGTTAATAGCTACGTTCTACTTTATTCAGCTAAGATGGCTACATTTATACAGTTCCATATAGTTTACAAATCACAGCAGCTCTCTATTGGTATACAGCAGAGAGAAGGACGACATCATACTTTGTTTTACTAACTCTTAAGGTGGCTATCACGTGCCCACTAACAAATCCATTCAGTGACCTTCACAACCCTATTATCTTTCCCCGACACCTTAACTGCTAATTTCTAACTGCGCCACACTTGGCTAAGAATTTCTAGCTGCGTCACAGGCTTCAAGGCCTTACAGGCCTTCATCTGAGGCCCAGGCTAGGTGATTCACTCACAGTCCAAATATTCACTATCTTCAAAAACTCTGCTACAAAGTGCCAGCAAAACCTCAACTCTGGACATGAGGAGAGCAGACTTCAGGCTGCTCAGGGAACTAGTAAGGTTCCCTGGGAAAATGTTTTTGCAGATGCTGGGGTCCATCAATGCTGGTCACTTTTTAAGCACCAACTAAGGGCACAGGAGCAGGCAATTCCCAAATAGATGCATATTATAAAGTTAGCTTTTTGCAAATGTTAAGATGAATGCTATATGAACATTTTACTGTATTAATCTGGTTTCTTTTATTATTAACAGGGTTTAAAAATTGTGATGTGATGAATGTGTGATATATGATATAAAATAATTTGTGCTTAAAAACTAAGGTTTCCAGAAATTGTAAAACCACAAGCAGCTAAAGGAAGAAGATTGATTTGCAATTGTAAAACACGGGCAGCAGCAAGGAAGATTTGAATTTGCAATAGAAAAGAGTTGGAGATGGGCCATTACCAGGGATAGGTCTGACAGTGCCCCGGTGATGGATACCAGATATGCATCTGCCATAAGACAATCGGAGTCATCAAGGGTGTGCATCTCAATGCCGGTTCCCGTAAATCGAATCAAGCCCTCATCCCTTCCCGGAAAACTGTTTCGCAAAACCAGATGCAAGAAAAGAAGCCACATGAATGTGAATCTAGCAAAAGTGAACAGAAACTCTGCCTTAGTGGAAAAACTGTATAAAAAAAGACCCCTCAGAAGCCGAATTTGTAAAGGGAGCAGGTTCGGTGAGATAGAGACCAAATCTAAGGTTCACCCAACGTCGATCCCAGGATTGACGTTGGCCCTTTTGATTGTGGCCGTGTGAGATCTCTTTTTGTAGCGAAATAAAATTTGCTTTTATTTATTAATTTAGCTACGTCATTTATAACAAATGTGCATATTTTTGGGGGGGTTATAACATAGTGCTAAAAGTAAAAGACTGTTTTTGTAACATCTAAACCATCTAAACTCGGATGGAGAAAATCCCCCGCATTCCCGAATCCAGATGAAGATTGCTGACCAGGAGAATTTATTGAACCTCTGTTATCAGTGTTATAAATGGAATTACAAAATAGGATTAATATAAAAACAATTTATTAGAAAAAAATCATCCCAATCACCAACAAAGAGAGAAACCACAATAAGGACGGACAGCGCAGCGCTGGGTGGACAGGGATCTGTAACCTAAGGTACAGATTTCCCAAATCCACACTGAGTGAACTGCTGCTTGGGGTCTTATAGGGTTTTTCGTGTCCCGAGGCAAAACAGGTGTGGGGCATAGTCCGATAAAGAGTCCAAATACAATGTTGAATGAATTTCCCGGATTCGTCGAGCCTTGTGAATAGCAATACGGGAAGGTTCTTTTCACCTGCCTATCAAGCTTATCAATTTTTGATTGCATTTGCGGGTGGGGTTCCGGAGAGGAGTCTTCTCAGCCCGATGTGTCGCTGATCATTATCTTAGCTGGCCAACTTCTTTGTCCCCCTTGATGGTCCTGGTTCTGCTCTTTGTCTTGGGCTGATGAGAGGTTGTGACTCGAGCAGCCGCCTGACTCGTGAAGGAATTTTTAAACAAACTACACTTTTTATATCTTTATACTAACATTAATAAAACATATATTTCTATATTTTTCTGCACGAATTTTTACCCCAATGATACATTTATTACATCAGTATCTTATCCAGATGAAGATGGCCAAACACTCCAGGAGAGCAATTTATTGAACCTATGCTATCAGATAGAATGGAGACACTTGCAGATGGGTCTAGAAGATAAAATGATTGGGGGGGGAATTGAAACTGAACAGAGAAAATGCAAACTCAAGAGGAATGTTCGAATCATGCATGTGAATTTATGAATATGCAATAGGCTGGTACTTTTAAGGAGTGAGACTTTTTGTTGGCAGGTGTGCTCTTGGCTGAATGCCAAGTCACCTGGCCATATAATATTTTGCTTTATTTCTGTCTCTTAATTGTCTTTTTATTAAACTTTTTAAATTTTACCAAGAAAGTGAACCTCGTTTTTCACATGTCTGAAGTCAAGCAGGTGAGGCAGAAGGCCAGCTTGGCTGAGCAGGGATCTTCTTCTGGAGCTAAGGCAAAAAAAATAAAGTGTATGGCCAGTGGAAGAAAGGTCAGGTGACATGGAAGGAATAGAGAGATGCTGCTTGCCACTGTGGGGAGAAAAATTGCGTGGCTAAAGCTCAACTGGAGTTGAAGCTGGGCAGAAATGTGGGGAACAATAAAAAGAGCTGTGATATATGTTTTGAAATAAATTTGTCTATCAAGTATGTTATATGTTATAGAATAAAACTGTGCTACAAGTTTAGGTTTCAAAAAATTGTAAAGACGTTTCTGACTGCCAAAACCAATTTGCAACTGTAAGAATCCCAGACAATTGCAGGGCGAAGTCCAAATTTACAACAGAAAAGATCTGGCTGAACAGGAGATGCCTCGTCCATCCAGGGTGAGTTCGCCACTTCTCCGATCATCAACACCTGATATGGATCTAGGAGAGGAGAACCCAGAGATGTCACATATCAGCATCCCAATGCCCAGTTCTTGGAACTCAATTCAAGTCCTCAACTATGCCAGGAAAGGCATTCAGAAACCCAGCAGCAAGAGAAAGAAAGTATATGAATATGCACAGTAAACAAAGACTAACAACAAAATTGCCTCAAGGAAGAAAAACTGTATAAAAACTGTCCCCTGAACCTAAGAACTTGTAAATGAAGAAAGATTGGTTCAGTTGTGGCCGTCCCTGTGTTAACCCAACCTCGATACCCAGAAATCGGAGTTGTATTCTTTTATTGTGGCTGTCCCACATTAATTTCAAATGGCGAAATAAAATTACTTTATATTAAATTGGCTACAGATCCTCTATAACAGAGCTTTTTTAAAATACATCAATAGCAAAGGGGCAGTGTAGAAATAACATCGCCCCATTACAGGATGAGGATGGTCATCTCACAAACAGGGAGAGAGACCAGGCAGAGGTGTTTAATGCTTTCTTTGCTTTGGTCTTCAAGACTGATGATGGGCTCTGGCGGTCTCAGAGCCTTGAGCTTGAGGACTATGGCTTTGAGAATGATAAAACTCCCAGATGACCCTGAACTTGTGTGCGATCTGCTGCTTCAGCTGTATCCCTATATTGTCGCCCTGGTCTTTAGCCTTCTGATGATCTTGTTTACATACCTTCTAGTGGAGCCTCTCATGAATGTAACATAAACAAAAGTAGATTGTTTTCATACCTCTCTGTGATGGACTGCTGAATTGACCACTGGGGTCAGAGAGGTGTTCCTCTCATCTACCAATCCTTGACCAAATTCCAAATCTTATAAAAATCCCAAATCATAATGTGATATATGTCTTGAAATAAGCCTGCAAGTATATTCAAGGACAGATCCCAATTCCCCCATAGGGGAAGTGCTGCTAAAAACCCAATTTGTTGCCAAATCGTGGTAGGACATAAGGAGAAAACTTGAGAAAATAGACAATTGGCAAGAGAAAGGATTACAAGACTTATTGAGGGAAGCCCAGAAGGTTTACATGAGGAGGGATGCGGAGAAACAAAAAATACAGGCAAATGTACTTGTTGCGGCTGTCAAGGAAGTTCAGAAGCAAGAGCATTCCCGGAACCTGGTAAGAGCAATGCAGAACTATGGTACTCAGAAGAAACAGTCTGTTCCTCCCATGAAGAGCTCAGACCCCCAAAGGGAACCCCCAGAGTGTTTTTATTGCAAAAAGAAGGGATATTTTAAAAGAGATTGTAGAAAAAGGGTGAGGGATGAAAAGATCTTTCAAGAGGACTAGGGGTGTCAGAGGCTTTTTATTTTGGGGACCAGAACATCGAATGAGCCCTTGATAAAGTTAAAGGTAAGTCCCCAAAAACAAGTAATAACTTTTTTGGTGGATACGGGAGCAGAGAAGAGTAGATTGCAGATATTTCCGCCAGGATGCTTTAAGAGCAAAGAAAAAATGCTGGTGATAGGCGCAAAAGGTGATCCATTCAAAGTGACCATTATCAAAGATGTAGAAATAGAATCTGAGACTAAAATCTGCCTGGGGAACTTGTTATTAGTAGAGGAAGCAGACTACAATTTATTAGGAAGAGATATGATCATAGCTCTAGGAATAAATTTAGCTGTAAAGGATTCACAATTGGTGGTAAGTTTATACAAATTGACTGCAAAAGATGAAAATAAATTTGATTCTAAGGTGTGGCACTCTCAAGGGGAAGCAGGGAGGTTGGAGATAGAACCCATTAGCATTAAAATAGAAAGACTGGAGGACCCGATTAGAATCAAGCAATATCCCATCTCTATGGAGGGGAGGAGGGGGTTGAAGCCTGTGATAGATGACCTAGTGAAAAAGGGAACATTGGAACCTTGTATGTCAAGGCACAACACACCCATCCTGGCAATCAGGAAGGCGGATGGGAGCTATAGGTTGGTCCAAGACCTCTGAGCTGTAAATGAAAGAACCAAGACCCGGTTCCCGGTGGTTGCAAACCCATATACCCTTCTAAACCGAGTCTCCCCAGAGGATGTTTGGTACAGTGTAATAGACTTGAAGGATGTCTTTTGGACTTGTCCTCTGGCTGAGGAAAGTTGGGATTACTTTGCATTTCAGTGGGAGGATCCCAAGACAAATAGAAAACAACAATTCAGGTAGACAACCCTCCCCCAGGGATTTGTTGAGTCCCCAAATTTATTTGGCCAAGCTCTTGAGCAATTATTAAGTCAATTTGTGCCCATAGAAGGAACTAAATTATTATAATATGTTGATGATTTGTTGGTAGCAGGCCCAAAGGAGAAGGATGTAAGGGAAAGCACCATAGCACTGTTGAATTTTCTGGGAAGCAAGGGGTTGAAAGTCTCTAAGTCAAAATTGCAATTCAGAGAATCTGAAGTAAAGTATTTGGGACATTGAATTTCCAAAGGAAAGAAAAAACTGGATCCTGAGAGGGTGGCAGGTATCATTGCCTTACCTTCTCTGTGAACAAAAAGAGAAATTAGGCAGTTATTGGGGCTTTTGGGGTACTGCAGACAATGGATTGAGAGGTATAGTGAAAAGGTAAAGTTCCTCTATGAGAGGCTGAATACTGATAGATTGAAATGGACAGAACAAGATGAGCAGGGATTCAAGGAGCTAAAAGAAACACTGGTAGCAGCTCCTGTGTTAAGCCTCCCTGATGTGAAGAGACAGTTTCAGTTATTTGTGGATGTTAGCAATCACATTGCTTATGGTGTCTTAACTCAGGACTGGGCAGAGACTAAGAAGCCTGTGGGGTATGTGTCTAAGCTTCTGGATCCTGTGAGCAGAGGATGGCCTACTTGTTTACAGGCAATTGTGGCAGTTGCACTATTGGTAGAAGAAGCAAAGAAAGTGACTTTCAGAGCTCCATTGGTAGTGTATACTCCTCATAATGTAAGGAGCATTCTACAACAGAAGGCAGACATGGCTCACAGATGCCAGGCTCCTAAAGTATGAAGCTATTTTGGTTCTTTCACATGGTCTGGAATTACGAACAACTACTGCTCAGAACCCAATCCAGTTTCTGTTTGGTGGAGCATTAGAGGAGCCTACTCACAGTTGTGCAGAAGTGGTGGAACTTCAGACAAAGATAAAGCCAGATTTGGAAGAGGAAGAGTTGGAAGAAGGAGAGAAATGGTTTGTAGACGGGTCAGCGAGAGTTGTAGAAGGAAAAAGAAAGTCGGGATATGCAATAATGGATGGTAAGTCAGGTAAAGTTGTGGAGTCAGGCCCTCTGAATGATAGTTGGTCACCACAGGCTTGTGAATTATATGCAGTGTTGCGGGCACTTAAAAGACTAAAAGGGAAAAAAGGAACCATATTCACAGATTCAAAGTATGCTTTTGGGGTAGCTCATACTTTTGGGAAAATTTGGGAAGAGAGGGGTTTAATTAACACTTGGGGACAAGGGTTAGTTCATGGGGAAATAAAACGAATTTTGGAGACTATTAGGGAGCCTGAAGAAATTTCCATAGTGCATGTAAAGGGACACCAGGTAGGAATGCAATTTCAAACTAGAGGGAATAATCTGGCAGACAAGGAAGCAAAAAGAGCAGCATTGCTCACGGTAAGTACACCTGAGGTTGGGGGAGAGGAGACTCAGGAGTATCCCCCATGTCCTTCCCAGAAAGAAATTGAGGGGTATGAGAAAATAGGAGGAAGATTAGAAGAAGGCAGATGGAAATTACCCAATGGGAGGGAACTGCTACCTAAGGATTGTGCTAGAAAAATCTTAAAAAGACTCCATCAGCAGACTCACTGGGGGGCGCAAGCCCTTGCAGAACAATTTTTAAAATTCTTTGGGTGTAGAGGAATTTATGAATTGGCGATACAAGAGGTGCAAGGGTGTATGATCTGCCAAAGGATTAATTGGGCCAGATCAAGGCAAACGGCCTTGGGAGGGCACCCAATAGCCTATCGCCCATTTGAAAGGATCCAAGTGGATTTCACTGAATTACCTAAGGTAGGAAGATACAGATTCTTATTGGTAATAGTGGACAAAGTGACCCATTGGGTTGAGGCTTTCTCCAGTGCAAGGGCTACAGCTCAGACAGTGTCAAAGATTTTGCTGGAGGAGATTGTTCCCCGATATGGAATAGTGGATCATATAGACTCAGACCAGGGAACTCATTTTACTTCTAAAATTATCAAATAGCAGAAGCCTTAGGGATTCGATGGCAGTATCACACCCCGTGGCACCCACAAAGCTCAGGACAGGTAGAAAGAATGAATCAAACATTAAAAGCACAACTATCTAAATTGATGTTGGAAACAAAATTGTCTTGGGTAAAGTGTCTTCCTCTAGCTTTACTAAACATTAGGACTATGCCTCACTCCGACACTGGACTGTCACCATTTGAGATGCTGTATGGAATGCCTTATGAGCACAGAATGCCGGTGGGGCATCCCCGAATAGAAGATGGCCAGATTCAACCATACCTAATAGCAATAAATAAGAACCTGCAAAACTTGCAAAAGCATGGACTGATAACTCAGAGCACTCCATTAGGGTTTGCTATACACAAAATGCAACCTGGAGATGAGGTGTTAATCAAAACCTGGAGAGAAGTCTCGCTGACACCTCACTGGAAAAGTCCTTTTCTTGTCCTGCTCACCACAGATACAGCCATCAAAACAGCAAAAAAGGGTTGGACCCACGCATCACGAGTGAAGAAAGTTGAGCCTCAAGACAACACCCCAGAGTAAAAGGTGTCCTCGTCTCGAAGAGACTTAAAGATCAGGCTACAGCATCACCATAAATGACCGAAGAAGATCAGATAAGTTGCTTGGAACAGGATTGTGAATCTTTTCCCTTTATCCATTTTAAATGTGTTTACCGTAAACAAATCTGGGTGACTCATTGTCGAAGGAAGTACAAACCTAAGGGCTTGTGTACCAAGTGTCTGGAAGAAGAACAGGAAGAGACTAGCCGTCTCTTAGTGCTTGCTACTCATGCAAGTTTGCTGGAGTTAGATTCTCCAGAGTGGTACCTGATATACAAAAAAGGTGTGAAGGAAAAATTAGATGCAAAGGCCGAGGTCCTTGCAATCAAGTGCTGAAGGACTAATAAGGTACCCTGCAAAGCTGACACCTTCAAGTTATCGAGGTGGAGCGTTTTTAAAAAGAGGTTTGCAATTCGGACCAGTAATAAAATCCCTGAAGAATACCCCTGCTGCCGAGAAAATGGCTTACCCCGCCTCTGGTTGCTACCCTGTGGGTGAAAGCAAAAGCAAAGGAGTACCCCGGTGGGGAATCCTGATAGTCCTGAGCCTAGCCGTGTGCCAGGCGGGCAGGTTGTATCCTGAGGATCCGTCAAAGCAGAACCCCATGAGTGAATGTGAGCAGTGCCTGCAGACAGCTTTGAATAAGCAAGTTGCCACAAAAATCATGACATACCAAGCCCAGTATGATTGTCAGTGAAGTAAAAAAACCGAGTATTGTACCTTCAATGGCACTGGATACAAAATGTGTGAATTGAAAGAAGGGGTAATATGCCACAACCCAAAAGCAATACCTAAAGATGGGCAGTCTAAAGCTATATCCAAGGGAAAGAAAACATCCATCCATGCAATATACAAGCGAGAGACTAGATGGATGCCGACCATTCCCACATGTAACCAGTGTAATCGAACAGTGTGAGTAAAAGCAAAAATGAAATCTACTTTTGTAGCTTATTACCAAGTTAACAAGTTGTGCTATGATAAGAGTCAATTGGAAATGTGTATTATGGGTGGGAAGATGTATTAAGAAAGAACTTGAAACATAAAAGGAAAACATCACTAGGCAATGAACCCATCATACTAGATCTCCTCAAAAATGATGATCAAATATGCCTGCAATTCAATAAGACTTTCTGTTTTTCAAAAAATGAAGAAAAGCTAGATCCAAAAGGTAAAATAAAATTGGTGACTCAGGAGCTAAAAAGGCAAAAATCAAAGGCAAGAAGAAGAAGGGTGGAGCAAAAAAGGTTAAAAACCCTAAGTGAGCATTATGAACAATTAGAAAAACAATACAGTGACTGGGGTCAACCTGCTCCCAATCAAAATCTATTTATAGATTTGATGCAGAAAATTGCCACGGAATTGGGTCTATCTAATTGCTGAATTTGTGGAGGGCTAAAATCAGCTGAGAAATAGCCATAGAAAAGTGAGAGTTTGACTCCGGAACAACTTTTGAAGTGTTCCCAAATTTCAAAAACAATACAAAAACCTGAGAGATAGATATTGGATGAAAGGATAATTGGAACTATTTGTATTAGCAAAGAAAGCAAAGAATATAGTGAGTTAGTAGGTTATACTCCCTGTATATCCACTCTAGCTGTAAATTCAAATAACAAAACCAAGATTTGGCAACCAGAACCCCCGGCTGGATACTAAAGCCAAGGGAAAAAGGACACATGTGAGTAGTTTAACTCAATTAGATTATGTTAGCACAAAAGTTCCAGAGCTAACCCTTACCAGTCTTTGGAAAGTCTACAAAATTATTAGAAAGAGCCAAAGAAAGTGAATATGAAGTAGAAGGCACCTGATGGTATATATTGAATATGTGGGAAGAAGGCCTACAGTGAATTACCCCATAAGTAGAAAAGATCCTATACACTAGAGATGATTCAGCCTTTCTTCTTAACATTACCAAAGTCATAGAGCAATTTATTGAGGGCCCCTTTGTATGAAACATTAGATAGACAGAAAAAAGAAGAAGCAGCTTCCTATGGCAAGTAGAAGCCAAAGATAGGGAGAAGAATGGCCTGCAAAAAAAATTATAAAATATTATGGCCCTGCAACCTAGGCCAATGATAAAAGTTATGAGTATAGGACTCCTATCTATCTATTAAATAGACTAATAAGGCTCCAAGCTGTAGTAAAAATTGTTTCAAATCATACCTCAGATGCCTTAAAATTACTAGCTAGCCAACACTCCCAAATGAGGGCTTTTGTATATCAAAACCAAATAGCCCTAGATTAGCTGTTAGCAAAAGAAAGAAGAGTTTGTAGTAAGTTGAATGAATCTGAGTGTTGTATAAAAATAGATGACTATAGAGAGACCATTAGGGGCCTAGCAGCTAAAATCAAAAAAGTAGCTCATGTACCTGTCCAAAAATAGAATTCTATCCTCCAAGCCTCATAGTCGAATCAGTTGTTTGAACAAAGGGCCTGGTGGAAAAAGGTGGCATTCTTTATATTATGTTCCATTGCTAAAATAATGTTTCTGCCTTGCTTAATCCCTTGTCTTATTCGATTAATTCACTCTGTGGTACAGGACATGCAGATTGCAGCCCTGCCCACTGACCCAGAACTTGCTAGTGAGAAAACTAGTCAGATCTCTAAAGTATCTAAAATAATAAAATTAGAGGAAAGGAAAAAAACAAGTAAAGCAGCAGAAGCCTTAGAAAAATTTGAGGAAAGAGTAAAAAAGGAAAATATTGCCTACCAAAAATACTGTGAGATATCACAGGAAGAATAAGATAACTATGACAAATTTGAGGATGACTGGTAAATAAGATAGTCACCACAATAAAGCACTATTGGTAAAAGGGAAATTTCAGTAGAATATAGAATGTAGAATAGTTTGTTAAATAGTAATATTGAATAAAACCACAAATTTAATGTGCTTATGAAAAAGGGGGGGGACCGTGATATATGTTTTGAAATAAATTTGTCTATCAAGTATGTTATATGTTATAGAATAAAACTGTGCTACAAGTTTAGGTTTCAAAAAATTGTAAAGACGTTTCTGACTGCCAAAACCAATTTGCAACTGTAAGAATCCCAGACAATTGCAGGGCGAAGTCCAAATTTACAACAGAAAAGATCTGGCTGAACAGGAGATGCCTCGTCCATCCAGGGTGAGTTCGCCACTTCTCCGATCATCAACACCTGATATGGATCTAGGAGAGGAGAACCCAGAGATGTCAAGTATCAGCATCCCAATGCCCAGTTCTTGGAACTCAATTCAAGTCCTCGACTATGCCAGGAAAGGCATTCAGAAACCCAGAAGCAAGAGAAAGAAAGTATATGAATATGCACAGTAAACAAAGACTAACAATAAAATTGCCTCAAAGAAGAAAAAATGTATAAAAACTGCCTCCTAAACCTAATGTTATAAATTAATATTAGCCAATCAGATAAAAAGAATAAATTTTATTTTTCCATGTTCAAAAATCTATCTGGGACAGCCACGGAACAACATTCGAATGTTGGGTGAAACAGACAGCAAAGGTGCAATCCTGCCCTGTTCCACGATTTGCAGGGTTTTGAGTCCGAGTTTTATACTGTATTTTGTGCCTGGCGACGGGTGCATTGTGCCTCTGTTCAAACTTCATATTCAAACATAGTCTTTCACCTGGTGATGAATCCTAAACAGATTTCCCGGCACTGGGGTATGTCTGAAAGGATTTTCTTGGAACCTTCTTTTGAGATGTTGATTTCTCAAAACTCAGGGTCCTCCCTTGAGATTACCATCAGTGTCTTGATGGTCCAGGTGCACAGAGTCTGATTCAATCAATTGGCAACATCCTGGCAGGCCACCTCCTTTTCTCGTGCAAATCGGGGTGTCAATCTGTCACTTCACAGTTTGCAAAGTATGTCCTGGTATTTGGAAAACACCTTTTCCATTCCGGGAATCAGAGCTTACTTTTGTAGTTACAGGATTACAAAGTATAACATTTCTAATACATTCTATCATTTACTACATTTACTACATTTACTATATTTCCCATATTTTATTACATGAATTTACCATCATATCCATTACACTAAGAACTTGTAAATGAAGAAAGATTGGTTCAGTTGTGGCCGTCCCTGCATTAACTCAACCTTGATACCCAGAAATCAGAATTGCATTCTTTTATTGTGGCTGTCCCAAATTAATTTCAAATGTGTTATAAATGAATTTTAGCCAATTGGATAGAAAGAACAAATTTTATTTTTCCATTTTAAAATCTATCTGGGACAGTCACAAAAACAACATTCGAATGTTGGGTGAAACAGACAACCGACAGCAGGGCTGCTATCTCACACTGTTCCACGATTTGCTGGGGTTTGAGTCCGAGTTCTCATACTGTATTTTGTGCCTCCCGGCAGCAGAGGTATTGTGTTTTCAAATTCAAACCCAGTCTTTTCACTCGGTGATGAATCTTGAACAGATTTCCCAGTACTGGACTATGTCTGAAAGGATTTTCCGGGAATCCTCTTTTGGGATGATGATGTCTTCAAATTCAGGGTCCACCCTCGAAATTGGTATCCATGGGTTGATGGTCCAGGTGCCCAAGATTTGATTAGCTCAAGGAGCTACATCCTGGCAAGCCACCCTCCTTTCTGGTGTAAATCAAGGTGTTAACTTGTACATTTACAGTTCACAAAGCATGTCCCGGTATTTGGAAAACGCCTGCCCCATTCCGGGAACCAGGATTAGTCTTACATTTACAGGGTTACAAAAATATACATTCTATCATCTACTACATTTATTATAGTTCCTATATTTAATTGCACCAATTTATAGTCATATCTATCACAAATGGCAAAATAAAATTACTTTATATTAAATTGGTTACAGATCCTCTATAACAATAATAAACTGCCCTCCTTCTTTGCCTCACTTCAACCTGACAGGTGTGTGTCGTTCTTTCATGTCGTAAATTGCGACATCTGGTGACCTCTGACTGTGGGGATTGCAGCCTCTGGATTGTTGCGAGGTGCTGCGAGTTTTTTAAGCTAACGGGGATTCGTTTGCAGCCTCTGCAAAATGCTATTCCCCTCATCTGGGTCGGATGCTTTGGCCTTGGACCTGTGGCATGGCTTGCTGGAGGGGAAAAAGGTTTCTATTTCTGAGGATGATTTTAGGCGTTTGTTTTATTGTGGGAAAAGCTATGGGCTTTTTCCGGATGCCGTGAGAGCCATTTCATGGGAAGCCTGGAGCCAATTTGGCACGCTCCTCATCCAGGCTGTTTCTGCAAATTACACTGAGGACACAGTGCAGTTGTTGAGGCTTTGGAAGCAATGTTACAATGTTATAGGAAGTTATGAGAGTTTGGTGGCTCCCATGGGGGCCTGGGTCTCCCCTGGGGAGTTTTCCAGCTCGGAGGCTGGAGGTTCCGGGGAGCCTGCAGCAGTGAACGCAAGCTGCGCCTCTCCCGGTGCCCCGTTCCCCCCCTGCGCTGGATGGGGGGGGGCCGCGTGATGGCCTCGATCCATCTCCCGCTGGGTTCGCATGCCCCGGCTGGACCCGTGGCTGTAGCAGTGAGAAAAATTAGGCAGGAGACGATGTTTCCTCCTTTAAATGCCTTTATTAAAGTATCAGCTCTTTTAGAAGCAGGCGCCTCAGGGGGGTGGGGTGGCCTCCACCGCAGTGCTGAGAAGGAGGGGGGGGCTGGACACTCTGCTGCTGCACACAGCCGAGTGGGGAATTAGCCTCCCCCCCTCACGGGAGCATGCTCCCGACAATTCCAGTCCAATGTGATTTCCACTGATGAGTCGGATGTTCAGATTGCTCTTCTGGTCACGGCGAGATCTAAAGGTCCTGGTATCAATTGGCTTGTACTCTTCAGTCTTCATGGTTATTATCCTTTTTGTTTTAAGTTGTTGTTAAAGAGTCTTAATTACTGTTTGTTTTTGGAAGTTGTCCCGATTTTCCTGAGGTGTTGCATCCTGGGATCTTTAATTACCATAAGAGGTGTTACAGTAGGAGACGGGGGGCAGGGGGGGTTGAGATAGCCAGGCCGAGTAGAGCGGTGTAGGAGTCTTACGTTGCCATGGAAACGACATTCTTGCTTGACAGGTCATGATATATTACAAACATGAGTACAAAGAGTTTTTAACATCTAACTTTACAATTCTATAACTAATATAACTAATACTTTCTAAATTTATACTTTAACTTTTAGGAGTTGTTTTAAACTTTATTTTTCACAGCAGGGTCCCCTGTCTGGGCTGTGGCGGCCAGCGCTCCTGCACTGCCAACAGACAAGGGCTCCATTGGGGCTGGAGCGCTCCCGGAGCCTGCGGGCCCAGCCCAGCCGCCTCCCACGGAACCCAGGGCTGCAGCGGTTGCCAGCCCCAGGGGATGCACTTCTGGCGCAGGCGGGGACATGGGCACCAGGAGGCCAGTGCCTCCCTGGAGAGATCAAGATTGCTCAATTTGTGTTTTTTGAGTTTTGTGTTCACAGGACAGAGAGCCGCTGGCGAGAAGACAGCTGTTCTGAAGCTACCGGGCTGGCTCAAGTTCACTGGAGTGTTCTGAACGATTTTTACCCTGCCTGTCCCTGGAGCAGACATTGCGAATTTTCTCCTTTGCTGCTTGGCACTCTGGAATGGACTCTCTCTCAAAACAAATTAGTTGCCCTTCAAGACTTGTTTCAGAAGCTGTTGGACCAGGGTCAGCTGGAGCCTACTACCAGTCCCTGAAACACTCCTGTTTTCTGCATCGAAAAGAACTCTGGGAAATGGAGGTTGTTGCAAGACCTCCAAAAAGTTAATGCCATGGTGGAATGCATGGGGATGTTGCAGGCCGATATGCCGTTGCCAACATGCATCCAGCAGAATGGCTGATCCTCATCGTGAATCTGAAAGATTGCTTTTGTGTTTCAGTTGCGTGCTACAGGTATCATGGGCCAATGGAATGATGAATGGTCTGATCCCTTGCACGTCTTGGGACTGGGTCATCCTGCCCATCAGCCATGAGAGACGGCAAATACATTGTTTGAGCTAATTGGTCGATTTCAGCTGCAAAAAGATAGCAATCACTTTGTTTGAGCTTATTGCTCTATTGATAATTAAATGCAGGCAACAGTGCTTGCAATTGATGGGTGCGGATGTCACAAAGTTCATACTCTCGGTATTATGGGAGAAATTTGACCAGAGCTTTGCAAGCAGTGTTTCTCTGCAAGGTGCTCTGGAAAATGTTTCAGGGCAGATCGCTTGTCATCTGCCCAGCCATGAGCTCTTGCAAGTGGCAAAATTCTTTAAAAATACCCAGGAGCCAGTGCAAGGACCCACTGTCTTTACTGAAGGTTCGGGAAGGACAAGAAAGGCCACTGTTACTTGGAAGGATGGATCTGAGTGGCAGTTTTGGAAGGTCATGTGGATAGGTCATCCCACTTGGTTGATTTGAGGGCTGCCGTCATGGCATTTTTACAGTTTTCCCAGGAACCTTTCAATTTAGTCACGGATTCCATTTCTGTGGCCCACATGGCACAGCAGTTGGGTCATTCAGTTTTGAAGGCAGTCAGCAATGCTGCTTTGTTTCATTTGCTGAAGGCCCTGTGTTGTGTCACTGAGGCCTGAGTTTTTAAAAAACAAAAAAAAAAAAGGTAATGCAGGGTGAAACCCCACACAGTCGATTGTCAAAAGCTTTGCATGCCATCAAGCACCTTACGGTGCCGCAGAATTCTATTAACCCTGCCATGTTGAAAGCTGGAGACTGTGACCAAATGAAAGGTAACCATGGAGTGACGACTCAGATGCAGACGATGCGAGTGTTCACTCCGATGGTCCTTCCACAAGACGGAACATTGTTCATTTTTCTTTTTTCCTTTTCTTTTTTCCTAACGCAAAAAGGGTGAGATGTCGCCCTGGTCTTTAGCCTTCTGATGATCTTGTTTACATACCTTCTAGTGGAGTCTCTCATGAATGTAACATAAACAAAAGTAGATTGTTTTCATACCTCTCTGTGATGGACTGCTGAATTGACCACTGGGGTCAGAGAGGTGTTCCTCTCATCTACCAATCCTTGACCAAATTCCAAATCTTATAAAAATCCCAAATCATAATAAACTGCCTTCCTTCTTTGCCTCACTTCAACCTGACCAGTGCGTGTCGTTCTTTCATGTCGTAAATTGCGACACTATGTGTCTATGGGGCCTAATAGGATTCATCCCAGGCTACTCAAAGAGTTAGCTGATGTCATTGTGAGACCTCTCTCAATGATTTTTGAATAGTCTTAGGAATCTGGAGAGGTCCCAGTGGACTGGAAGCTGGCAAACATTGTCCTAATTTTCAAGAAGAGCAAGAAGTCTGACCCTGGAAACTACAGACCTGTCAGTCTCAATTCTGTGCCTGGTAAAATTATGGAGAAGATTATTCTGGGAGTGTCCTGGGTACAGAGACAAGGGGATGGAGTTTTTAGTGCTGTCTATTTGATACCACTCACATCACCACTGGGAGCTGTGGTTTCTGCAGGGAAGAAGCTGAGGCCAGAAACAAAATTCGTCTTTTTTTGCTGGGCTAGCTTCACAGAGGGTGTGGGACCGGGATTGCTGTCGCTGCTGCCACACAGTCACCACCACCCTGGAGAGACAGCCCCTGCACCTGCACCGCTGTCACTGCCACCCCAGAGAGAGAGCCCCTGCAGTGAGGCCCAAGCCCTGCCAGGCAGTGCAGTCAGCATTTTATCATCACAACTCCTTATTCGGACAAACTAGCTTTCCAGGTTTTGTTTTGTCCCTGCTTTCCACTGGTTTGAGGGGAGGAGGGGGGGAAGGAAGTTAAGCCACGAGAGTCTCCCTGATATATTGCTTTTTGTTGTTTCCAAACACCATGTAGCCCCAGCCCAGGGCCAGTCACCATTTTGCCATTATTTAGGAAACCACACTGGGCACTCTTCAGGAAGCACTTTTGTTTGTTTGATGGTGAATACACTTTTGTGTGTAAGACTCTCTCTCTTTTGTACACTCTTTTATTAATATTGTTGTTGTTATTGTGATTTTTTCAGTAACTTGTGATTCCAACTTATAACCTCTCCTAGTGTTCCTTCATTTTCAGAAGGGCCAGGGGGAAAAGGGAGCAGCTTGAGTGGGTTTAATTTTCTAGCTAGGTTTTAAACCAGCACAGGGAGCTATTGAAAAACACCTGAGGGACAATAGTCATTGGTCACAGACAACACAGCTTAATGAGGGGAAAGTCCTGCTTGTTAAACCTAGTTTCTTTTTATAAGGTAACCCACCTAGCTGATCAAGGGAAGCCAGTTGATGTCGTCTTTTGAGATTTCAATAAAGCTTTCAATACTGTCGTTCACAGGATCTGTCTGGACAAAATGTCCAGCATTCAGCTGGATAAACATGTCATGCAATGGGTCAGTAACTGACTCACAGCTCGAGCACAAAGGATTATACTGAATGGGGTTACATCAGGCTGGTGACCTGGGTGGGGTTCTGCAGGACTCCATCTTAGGGCTGGTTCTCTTCAACATCTTGATAAATGACTTGGACACAGGACTCAAAAGTATACTGAGATGATACTAAATTGGGAGGAGCTGTTGACTCCCTTGAATGCAGAGGCCCTGCAGAAAGACCTAGACAAATTAAGGGGATTGGGCAATAACCAACCATATGAAGTTTAACAAAGTCAAGTGCCAGAATATGCACCTGGGATGGGGTAATCCTCGTTGTGTGTATAGACTCAGGAATGAGAGGCTGGAAAGCAGCACTGTGGAAAGGGACCTGGGGGTCCTGGCCAACAGCAAATTGAATATAAGTCAGCAGTGCCCTGGCAGCCAGGAGGACCAACCATGTCCTGGGGTGCATCTGGCACATCATCACCAGCTGCTCGAGGGAGGTGATTGTCCTGCTTTACTCTGCACTGATGCAGCCTCACCTGGAGTCCTGTGTGCAGTTTTGGGTGTCACAATATAATAAAGATATAAAGCTATTAGAGAGCATCCAAAGGAGGGCCATGAGGACAGTGAAGGGCCTAGAGGGGAAGTGTCCTATGTCACCTAGTGTAGCAGGGCATCTCAAGCCCCCACAAGAGCTTATCTGTTATCAGATAAACAGGACAAGCTGTCTTGTTGAATCATGATTTTAAAGAGTTAAGATTTTACCAAAGGATTAGAAGCAATTCATATTGATCAGGATGTAAGTTAGGTAAACAAATGATAGGTTAATAATTATTAGATGCTTAAGCTAGAGTTAATTGTTGTATTGGTTGCCATTATGAGCTTGTTTATAGAAGGAAGTGGAGTAAGTGAGCCGTTATAAGAACAGATTGAAACCAGAACAATGACCAGCACCTGGACTTTATATCAATCAATCCCAAAGCAGGGGACCTTGGGTCATGCCACAGGGTCATGGAGACCTGATGAAGGCATTCCTGACTTCATCCCTTAAGACCACTGACCCAATTCAAGACCACGGGCCCAATTCAAGAGAAGAATTACGCACATGTGAAGGACTAATAGCCTCAGTTTAATACAGAGCAGGGATGGGAGGTGCTGGGGTTATGCATATGTATTGTATGTAAGATCTTGGGAAATAAATAGAGGGCAAAGAACCTTGTACGGTGCAGTCATGCCTTTCGGAGATGACTCCCGTGCCGCCTGCCGGTGTTAATAAACATACCACTTTCTAACTTTAACTAGTTAGAGAGTATCTGTCCGTGATCATATCGGTTTTTAACGATTCATTGTAGTGAGTTATTTTGGTGCCATGGGGTTAACATTGGTCTGGCATCTCCCAACTGCCAAAGTGAAATCTGGCAAAATAAGCTGGATTTTTGACTGACTGACATCCATTGTCTTTATAAAGCCAACACCAAACTTTCACAAAGCAGAAATCTTCTACACATTCCCTGGAAGTGTGTGGAGTTTCTCCCCTGAGCAGGGATGCCTGCTTTGCAGTTACTCCCCTGGAGATTAAGTGAAAGGGCTCTGTGTACATTATCGCCATTTCAGCAGTAAGTTACATTTGACTCCTAATCAATACTATTTCTTTTGCTAGCTTTAATATAGGTACCTTGATGTCGTGCACTGCTTTATGTTATGCTGTAATCTACTAGTAGTTCTTTAGTTTTATACTGTGTAGTAATTCTGATTAAGATCTTGCATCTGTTATCTCGTCTGTTTAATAAATAATTCATTTTTATAAATAGATCTGTTTTGCCATGACTAGAACTTGTGGACCAGAGTGATTCCTTAAATTAAAATTGTTGCCAAAATCTGAGGCTAAGGCAGGGCTTGTCTGAAGCTTCCTCTCTTCCTGTGACACCTAGGTGACCCAAAAATTTATACTCCATATTTTCTGTACAACATCTAACAGAAATGATACCAAGTATAATTTTTTTATATTACTTTAGTCAGTGGTTTTGTTCGCCTTTGCCCCGGGGGAAAAGAATTTAAAGTTTCTTTTCAAAGGACTGTTTCATCACTCAAGGCATGATGACATTAATAGCTCAACAAACTGGGAGTCCCACAGAAGATACACAAAAAATAACGACCATTAACGATCATTAACCAACATCAACTCCAAGCATCACCCTGGCATGGCCCGAGACACCTGGCCTGGGAAAAGAGAGATAAGAGAACAAAGAATGAGAACCTAATTAACATCGAAGGCTAAGGGATCGATAACCAATAGGAAACCAAATACTATGTGTTGGAATCTTAGAAACTTAGAATTTGGGGTTTTAGTGTATAGTAGTACATGTGAATTAAAAGATGAATGATTTTGGGTGTTGTCTTTATCTTTCTTCTTTGCTTTCTTCTTCCTTCTTTTTCTTCATGGGTTTGGGTGTTTTTCTCTAATTGGATGAAAAATGTCTGCATTGCAGGCCTTTGGTGGTCAATATTGGGCCAGAAACATAAATAATATAGGTGCCACCTTGTTATTGGGTTATCTCTTAAATAACCTTGGTAAGAGTTAGAAGCACGATATTTTACCTTGTTTCTCTAGCTTGCTAGTTAAGCTCACAGCTTGTGAGCCTGTAAATACTGTAAATAGATAAGATAAATAAACATTCCAAGTCCGAACTCGAGCTTGGTGTTTCCCGAGTATTATTCATCCTGACCTTGGCAAAGAAGAAAAGAAGCCAAAACCCTTACAAATGGTGCCCCGTGTGAGGAAAACACCTGCTAGTGCCAAGTCAAAACCTCTCTGAAGGAAGAAATCAGCGAAAAAGCTGGCAGTGGAAAGCTAGGAAAAAAAGCTAAAATAATATCTGGGGAAAAAAAACCCAAAACAAAACAGAAAAAACAAAAAAAACCAACAAAACAGCTCGGATACAGGAAGTCGTGTCTGCGAGTCAGCTATGGGACCACAGGAGACCAAGGGAAAAAAGCTGACGGTAGTCAGGTAGGAACTCTTAAATACTCCTTCAGAGCCAATCCGGTATAAAAATGAGAAACCCAATGTCCAAAACACAAAAAGAAGGCCTAAATAGGCTAGAGTCCATAATAAAAAATCACCATGTTTCTGTCTCAAGAGATCAAATCAGAGATCTCCTGAGCTAGGTACAAGAAAAGTTTCCAATCGCAGATATAGAACTGCTTTTTAGCCCATCCCTATGGGACTCTGTCAGTTTAAAACTATATGACAAAGCCGAAAATCCCTTCAGCGACACTGAGTCCGCATGGCAGAAAGCGGAAGTGCAGGAAGGGGGGGCAGTCTCTCCCCCATTCCGTCAGTGTCCGCTGAGTCACTGCCACCTGAAAAATCGCTGACGGTTACCCAGCATAAGGTGGGGACAAACCCAAGTGTTAAAAGAATCCCTGACCTTGTGGAGACTTTGCCCCAAGACAGAGGACCCCAGAATTTCTGGGAGAACAGTACGGAATCAAGCGGATGCGTCCATACGCAGAAAGCGTCTGATATGAAAATTTCGCAACGTGCATTAAGTGCACAGCCAGTAGCTGCACATACCATTTCAGTTACGCAGACGGCGCAGGCACTGTCACAAACAGCGCAAACCTCCGATACCAAACGGCAGGGAATGAACGGTCCAGGCACAATAAGCGAGACAGACGGTAAAGCCCGCTCACACAGCGCCGGCAAGGCAGCACAGTTTGGACCGGGTGGACCAACTCTGCACCTTGCAGTGGCAAGACCCGCGCCGACTCAGACAGGGTGAAGGAGGCCAGCTAACCCCCTCAGAGGTGTACGTAAATAGCGTAGCAGCAAAGCAAGCAGCAGGCGGAACAGTCCCGCAGCCCGGAGTCGGAGGAGTGACCCCCCCTCCTCACGGGGTGTCCAGCATGCCTCCGCCTGGACCGAACAGAGTACGCGGAGTGGATGGATCAGCCCCCCCCCCGCAAAAGCACAAGTGCCGCGAGAAGTGAGCGCAGCCACTTCGACACCCTCGCAAACAAATTTAAAACCACAAAACACGGCTGTGGCTTCAGCCACTCCTCAGATCCCAGCAGGAACAAGCCAGGGGCAGGAGGAGCTTGCAGGATGTAAGAAACAAAATAACAATTTCTAAGTTCAGTTTTGCCTTGCCTATAGTAAGGCTTTTCTCTGTCGTTTAGCTCAGACCAATTGTTATGGTAATTAGAAATACCTTCCCTAAATGTTTTGTCTGTCAAATGTTAATTCCCTGAAACCCCTTTCTTTGTAACTGTCCTTGTTGCCACTCCTGCCATAGCAACCACCACTCCTGCCATAGCAACCACCGAGGCAGCGGATGACACCGCCCGACATGAAAATAAAAAGACCTCGGGTGCTCGCGGGACACGATTTGGACTAAAAACCCCTAAAAAACGATGAGCCAACACAAACCAAAAACTAAAAATAACCACTCTAAGTCAGCAGAACCATGAAGAATCTCACACCAATCAGACCTGGTTTCCATCTTGTCACTATAACTTCAAAAGTATCCTCTACACAAGACTCCCCCGGACTTTCCAACGAGCCAGTGGATGTTGTATTTCTCTGGGTTATGGTTTTCCCCCCAAGGACCTGCTGAAACCTGAAGCCTAAAACCCATAGGGCTTGACCCTTCATTCCTTTCCTGACCTGGTAGGCTGAGCCCCAGCTATCTTTCCGTCCAGGAGACTAGAAAAGGCCCTGTTCTCCCTTATTCTTTCTCTTGCCCCCCTGGACACCCATCGAGAATAAAGCCTGGAAATAGACACGGGGTAAGGGCCTCTTTTGAATCTTTTGTCTTGTCCCTGGAATATTCCTCCCAAGGACTGAGCTAGCCAAACAGCCCCGGGGGCTGCAGGGGGGGAATATTTCAGTTGATGCCCAACGTCGGTTTTTATGAAATATTAAAAGCCCACGCAGGAGCTGGAGGCCTTATCCAGGGGTCTCAAAAGCTTTTTGAGCAGTTCAATTTCCCTCACACCCATCAGCTGCTCTGTGCGTGGCTGCGGGTTTGCGGGATGAGCCAGTAGCTTGCTACAAGCCCAGAAGCAAGTCGGCTCGGGACAAGGACTTCTGACACGGCTGCATGACACCCCACGGTCCACAGGACATAGGTAAAAATCCCCTCATGTTGTGGCTACCCGGGTATAGCTCCTAGCTGGGGGGGAAGCTTTTACTAGTGGACTGGGGAAACCACGCAGCTGCCCGGGGAAACTAGGACCCTTGCAGACACGGTTAGGAAAACCACGTTTTTTTAGTTTTTTTCTGCCGGCTGGAGCCCGCCACGAGCAGAGCCGCTCCTACCAGCAGAGACCACGTTTCGGGGAGATGCACACCACGGGTGAAGTCCCAGAAGCCAGGCTACGGCGGCGGGACCCCCCAGTGTATCTGCAGCCGGTGGAAAGTGGCAACAGTAATGTTTTCCCCGTGCCGTGTTCCCCCGCCCGTCCCTGCCCGCTTGGCTGGGGGCGGGGATCGGAAAAAAAGTTTGTGTTGTGTTCCTTTCGCGTCAGAAGATAGATACTGGGCAGATAGCTCTTAAACAACTAAGAATATGGGTGTTCGGCTATCTGTTCATCAAAAGATTGTATTACAACAGCTTAAAAATATTTTAAATTATGTTAAAATCCCTAGAAAGTTACAAACATGCTTTGTCTGCTGGCTAACAGCTGAAATCACAGATTCTGCCTTGCAAGATTTGAATTCGGTCTCATTTTGGGATAAAATTGGACAACTATTGACTTTAAAAATCNTGCCTCCCCCCATCTCCGAGCTACCGTGGGGACTGGGGTGGGCCCCTCCCCTTCCCAACCTCCAGCCCTGGTGCGGAGGGGAGTGGGCGGCTCCCAGCCCACAGCCCTGGCAGCAGGGGGAGCGATTCCCTGCCGGCACGGGGACAGGAGCAGCCTCACCCACGGCCCCGGGAGAGGGGGGGAGAGCTGCCTCTTGCCAGACCCAGGGGGTGAGAGAGGGAATACCTCCTGCCTCCCTGGACACTGCAAGAGTGGCAGAAATTCTAGTAACTCAAAGAAATGCTGATGAAGGCAGATCCTCTGTAGCATCTGTAGTTTATCTTGGTAAGAGAAATGGCAAAAGAACTTACCAGCCGTTAGGATATCAAGATAAAAAGGAGATTTGCAAAATACAGAGAGAATTTGGTAGATCCAGTGAGATTTTTAAAGGCATGATGAGAGCAACTTTTAATTCAAATGAGATGGTACCTAGTGATATCAAAGACTTATTCAGATGCCTGTTAACTCCCTCAGAGTATGATCTTTGGGAAAACAGGTGGAAAAGGGTGCTGACAACAGTATTACAAGAAATTCACCAAACCCCTGGTGAGGCAAAAGACGAAGATGGTAATGATATTACTCATGACCATCTGTGTGGTGAAGGTGAATGGCACTGTCCAGAAAAGCAAACGCAAGTGTTATCTAAGCCAGTTTTAGATAAGATTTGTAATATAGCAGAAAAAACATTTTATCAGCTACCAACAATTGAAGTTAAGGGCAGTTATGTTAACATTAAACAGTTTCCTTCAGAGAATTTCTTACAGTTTGTGGACCGTCTGAGAACACAAGTGGAATGACAAGTCCAAGGTCCCATTGTGCAGGCAGAATTGATAAAGGAGATGGCTCAGAGGAATGCTAATGAGACCTGTCGTAGAATTATTCTTAGCCTTCCCCTAGAACCATTGCCTAGTCTTGAACAGATGATAGAAGCCTGCACCAGAAAAGCAGAAATGTTCAGTGCACCTGAAAGAAATCCAGGACAGGCACACCCACAGCCTGCAGCAGCTGCGGTACCAGGACTAAGGAGGCAACCAATGTCACCAGACCAGCTGCAGCACATCATCTGCCTCCGTTGCAAAAAGCCAGGACACTTCGCCAGAGCCTGCCCACAAAACCAGAAACAGAAGAGGTTCAACAAGCAAAAAAACTGAGCTTACAGCACGCACCCGCCGTTAATACAACTGCGTGCAAAGATATAAATATAGTGGGACCCACACTGCACACTGCCTCTCTCTTAACTAACAAGGGGGAGGATGGGACACAAGGTGTGGGGGTGCAGGAAAATAAAAATATCAAATGCTCAATTAACAAGGTTTGGCAGCCGCAGGGGCGATTTAGGCTCGTGACTACCAAAGGTTTTCATTTCAGGTCTACTGATTGGGCAGTCATTACAGTGGACCTGTCAAACATCTCACCAGACCTGACGGTTTGCCTCATGGGACCGGACAGTGAGTATTTTGTTATTGGGGACACAGCACACATACCCTTAGAGATTGAGGTAGTTCCCATGACCATTAAGGGAAAAATAACAGGCCTTATGCTGTTGGCACATTGCATGCACCCACTTTTCTACCTGATAGTGTTACCAAAGGGGGGTTGGGAGACATAAAATAGTGAAGTAGTAGTA
>JANPWX010018766.1:0-11512 GCA_024734555.1 Trochalopteron elliotii | reverse complement strand
CAAATTCAAACCCAGTCTTTTCACTTGATGATGAACCCTGAACAGATTTCCTGGTGCTGGGCCGAGTCTGAAAGGACCTTCCAGGAATCCTCCTTTGGGATGATGATGTCGTCAAATGCAGGGTCCACCCTCGAAATGGGTATCGATGTGTTGATGGTGGGTTGATGGTGGGTTGATGGTCCAGGTGCCCAAGAACTGATTAGCTCAAGGAGCTACATCCTGGCAAGCCACCCTCCTTTCTGGTGTAAATTGAGATGTTAGATTGTATACAAAGCATGTCCTGGTATTTGGTGAACGCCCGTCCCAGTCCGGGAATCAAGGTTACTTTTTATACTCACAGGGTTATAGAAAATATACATTCTATCATCTGCTATAACTCCCTTCTATGTTTTAATTGCACGAATTTATAATCACATCTATTACATAACTACTTGAGACCTAGCTGCCGATTTTCCCTCTCCTGTGTGCAGTCAATATAGGGCTGTCTCCAGCCACAGGTAGAGGAAAGCCTCTAGAGGGAGACTGAGCATAGCATGACCATTTCTTCAACTCTTTCCTCCCATTCTCTTTAGATCTGTTCCTTCCACTTCCTTCTTGCCTCTCCTTGCCAGGAGCAGTGTCAGAAGTATAGTGGCATAGTGCCTGTTGTAGGTTAACCCCAGTATTGCCGCAGCCAGAACCTTTGTGCTAGCTCAGTTTTCCGCTGCGGACGATTTTGAGTGGGACATGTCCCCCGAGCTGAGCTCCGGGCAGCGTATCTCAGAGCTTCTTTGGCTCTTTGGAATGTCTTTGCTAGGCACAGGTTGGAAGTAAGGAGTGAGAGAGGCAGTCTGTATGTGATCCAGAAGGGTTTATTCTTCTCAACAGCCTGTGACAGACCGACCCTGAGCGCTGGGCACAGCAGGTTATAAACCGGGAGAACTCAAGGGGCAAGCAACAGCTTCTGACCAATAGAGGGAGAATACGGGAGGTAAACAAGGACTTTAGGAACTAATAGGAAACCAGTGGAAGGAAAACAAATTATACATACAATTGGAACACCGGGGATTAGGGGAACCCCCGAACCAGGTTTTGGCAGAGATTGGTCCAGTAAAAAGATTGACTTAGAACATTCGGGAAAAAGGGTTGGGGTTTGCATAACTGACAGCTCCGGGGAGCAAACAACTTTTGGGACAAAACCACGAACTTAGACAAAACAAAGGGGCTACAGAACAGTCCCTGTAACACTACAACTTGAACAGACTGCAACACCCCAGTAGGCAGGTAAGTACCACACAGTCACTCACTTCCCCACCACCACCCCCAGCGGGATGGGGGAAGAGGAAAGGAAAAGCAAGAAAACTTTGTGGTAGAGATAAAAATAGTTTAATATCTGAAGGAGAAGTGGAAGAAGACAGAAAACAAAACAAGTGATATAAAGGCAAAGACTCTGCCCCCGACAGATAGACTGATGTCCAGACAGTTCCTGAACAAAAGATGGCTAAACTCCTAAAACCTTAGTGTATTATCAGCAGCATTTTGGTCACAAAGCTAAAACACAATGCCATACCGGCTGCTATGAAGAAAATGAACTCCATTCTGGTAAAAATGGCAGGAGACAATGTTTCCTCCTTTAAATGCCTTTATTAAAGTATTAGCTCTTTTAGAAACAGGCGCCTGGGGGGGTGGGGTGGCCTCCACCGTAGTGCTGAGAAGGAGAGGGGGGCTGGGCACTCTGCTGCTGCACACAGCCGAGTGGGGAATTAGCTTTCCCCCTCACGGGAGCATGCTCCCGACAATTCCGTTTCCAACATGATTCTGACGAGTGGTTGATTGTTTAGAATGTTTTTCTGGTCACAGTGAGATCAAAGTTTCAGGCTTCAGTTGGCTTCTACTTTTCAGTCTTTATTGCCACCATTCCTTTTGTTTTAAGTTGTTGCAAAAGAGACTTAATTACTGTTTGTTTTGGAAGTTGTCCCGATTTTCCTGAAGCGTTGCATCCTGGGATTCTTAATTACCATAAGGGGTGTTAGAGTTTGGTTCTCAATGAGTAGGGAGGGGGGGGTGAAGTAGCCAGGCAGAGTAGAGAGGTGTAGGAGTCTTACGTTGCCATGGAAACGACATTCTTGCCTGACAGGCCACGAAGATATATTACAAAATGAGTACAAACAGTTTCTAACATTTAACTTCACAATTCTATAACTAATAACTTCTAACATTATACTTTAATTTTTAAGAGTTGTTTTAAACCTTGTTTTTCACAATTCCCCTCTCTCTCTATTTGATCGGGCGTTTTCCCGCATCAACTTTTGTTGTTTAGTTCATGGGAGCTCACTTTCTTTTTGACTCTGAAATTGGCAATATATTTGTTCTGCTGTCTCGAGTTCAGCTTCTGCTTGAGCTTCCAATTTCACGATATGTGCGGGCTTATTAGCATTTTGAAGACTGACTTGGACTGTTGCTGTTACTGTGCGAATGAGACAAGGGATGACACAAGGGAGGAGGAGGATACTGGCCAGTGCAGTGCCTATTATAAAGACTGCTTTCTTCCACCACGCTCCTTTTAAGGACCAAAAGCTATCCCACCAATCTATGGACGCAATAGGTTTCCATTCTTGATTACCTACATATGCTATTTTCCTGATTTCTTTTGAAATGTTTCGAATTACTTCACTTTTGTCATCGATTTCTAAGCAGCATTCTGAGGTGTTGAATTTTCCACAGATGCCTCCTTCATTTGCCAATAGATAATTCACAGCCAATCTAATTTGGTACACCACTGCTTTAGTTTGTGTCAATTGGTTGCTTATGTAATCTAATGCTAATGCTGTTTTATTAGAAATTATTTCTAATACTGCTTGGAGCCGAATTATATGATTTAACATGTAAATTGGTGTCTGGTACCCCCAGGACCCATCCTGTGCCCATGTTGCTGGTCCATAAGTCTCTATGATTTTTTCTGGAGTCCAGACTTCTTTTTTCCAGGTCTGCTCAATCCCTTTTGGAGGTGCTTCCCTTCACTGTCTCCATCTAAGAATGTCAAGTGGTGTTAAGCTACTTCCTTCCCAAGGCCATACATCAGCCATCTGAGTGTTCCCACATACCCAGCAGCTTGTTAGGTTCAACTCATGGCTAATCTTTTCCATGAGCTCAACAAACAGATTCTTTTCTAGGGGTTCACTTATTTCACTTTTGTTCCACATTACTGGCTTTTCCTTTATGAGGTCAGCAACTGCATTTAAATTGTTTAGTTCTTCAAAACAAACCCATTCCCTGACAGGGCATTCCCCAACTAGGTGCCGTCTAAAGTTGGTAGCACTTTTGGCAACCCATTATTTCTTTCCATCTTCTACACAGGTGGAAAGGGTGGCTATATCCCAACAGGTAGGACCAACGTGGGTGTGAACCCTTATCAGCGACTGCAGGTTTTCCCCATCATATATGGGCTGATAGCATTTGGTGCATGCTCCTTCTGACAGCTGAGCCATTAGCATAGCCACTATCAGCCTCTCCAAGAGTCTGATACGAACCTTTCTGGTCTCGCTCAGTCTTGCCTCTTGGATTCGGTGGCCCTTATGGGGTACCTGTAAGGCTTCACTAGGTCCAATTCATACCCACTCCTATTTCTCCAAATTTGGTCTCTGTTAAGTCATGCTCTGTGAGAGAACGGTAGTAATTTTGATTCTTATCCATTATTAACTTTTAACAATAACACTTTAAAACTACTATCAAACTTGAAACACAAAACATAATAGAACTTTTTACAATACACCAGCAACTTGTTCACTGTAAATACTTCTTATCAGTCTTTAGTCTTGTTAACTAGTCCCAGCTTTCTTTTTTAAAGTAAATTTGAGTGGGTTTGAGCTCTTGGACACAGTCCACTCAGGTAGATTGGTAGCTGCAGCAGTGGGCCCCGCGTCTGGGGTATTATTTGGAGGTGGGAGGGGTCCCTTGACTCGAGTGAAGTGGGTCCAGCCCTTCTCTTGGGTTTTCACAGCTGTATGTGTGGTCAGCAGGACCTGAAAAGGACCCTCAAATTTAGGGGTTAGTGGGGTATTGGTCCATGTTTTTACAAGCACCCAGTCCCCAGGTTTTATTTGATGGAGGTCAGTGTCCAGAGGCGAGGCTTGAGGAAGATGCCCTCTTTTTCTAAGGTCTGCCAACATGTTGCTAATTGTTCTTATATAATTTTGGGCTTCTGCCTCCCTGTCTAGGTAATCCCCAGCGCTGTAGGGAGTTAACAAGAAGGGGAGTCCAAACATCATCTCATAAGGTGATACTCTTATATCAGACCTGGGACGTACTGTGATCCGCAGAAGGGCTAGAGGCAGGCACTTGAGCCAATTCATGCCTGTCTCGGCAATTAATTTGGTTAATACATTTTTGAGGGTCTTATTCATCCTCTCAACTCTTCCTGAACTTTGGGGGTGCCATGGGGTATGAAGCCTCCACTTAATCCCTAAAGCTTGTGTAGTTTCTTGTACCACTTGTGCTGTGAAATGAGGACCTCTGTCAGAATCTATGTTGTTCACTAGACCATATCTGGGGATAATATTCTCCAGCAATATTTTTACTACAACTTGGGCTGTTTCTTTTTTTGTAGGGAAGGCTTCGACCCAATGGGTTAAATGATCTGCAATTACCAATAGGTGTTTGTAACCTTGTACTGCTGGCATCTCAGTAAAATCAATTTGTATATTCTGGAAAGGCCTAAGGGCTATTGGCCTTCCTCCCAATTTGGTTTTTCTTATAACTTTTTGGTTTATCTTTTGGCAAAGGGGGCATCCTTCTGTGATCATCTTAGCTAAATTATACACTCCTACACACAGATGTTCTCGTAGAAAATGGTCACAGAGCCCCTGCATACCCCAGTGTATCAATGCATGTATTTCTTCTAATACTTTTTGAGCTAGCGCTTTGTTCAAAAACTTTCTCCCATCTGAGGCTAACCATTCCCCTTGTTGCCCCTGTTGCAATTCTAGGTCTTTTATGGCTTTTAACTCTACTTTGATCATAAATTGGTTTCCCTACTTTGTTGTCTGGAGTGCTGTGAAGGGCAAAGATCTTCACTGCATCCCCAGGACTCTGGGCCGCTAGCTTGGCAGCTTGATCAGCAATTTGATTACCTTTTCCCTCAAAGGTATTTCCCTTCTGGTGTCCTTTTACATGCACAACTGCAATCTCTTGAGGTTTCATCAAGGATTCTAACACCAATTGAATTAGCTCTTTATGGATCAAGTTTTTTCCTTTAGAATTGAGATACCCCCTTTTTCCCAAATTTTCCCAAATGTATGCACTATTCCAAAGGCATACCGGGAGTCTGTGTAAATAGTTCCTTGGTCTTGTTCTAATAGGTCCAATCCCCTCTTGAGGGCCTAGATTTCACAACACTGGGCTGACCAGCTGGATGGTAAATTTCCTTTTCTATGACCTTTAAATTGTCCTTGTTGGTACCTTCTACTACTGCATAACCTGAGAATCTTTTCCCTTTGTCCACTTTAGAGGATCCATCTGTGAATAACAACCTCCCGTATGGCAACGGTATGTCTTCAAGATCCTCTCTTGTTTTTGTTTGTAAATCAACAACTTCTAAACAGTTATGTTCTAGGTCCGGTGTAGGTTCCCCTGAAAGAAATTGTGCTGGATTTAAAATTTTTGACGTGGTTAGTTCTACATCCCTAGCTGTGGTTAGAATTACTTCATACTTCAGCATTCTAGAATCGGAGAGCCACTGGGCAGCCTTTTGACTCAGCAGCGTCTTTAAATCATGAGGGGTGTGTATTACAATTTTCCCTTGCAGGGTCAACTCCTGGGCCTCCTCCAGGAGAATCGCTGTCGCAGCTATGACCTGAAGACATGTTGGCCACTCCCTAGCAACAGGATCTAATAGCTTAGAAAGATAAGCTATGGGTTTTCTTTGGCCCCCCCATTCTTGGGTGAGTACTCCGTAGGCAATACCTTCTTCTGCATTAACAAACAAGTCAAATTTCTTCTTCAGATCTGGTAGACCTAAGACAGGAGCTGTAGCCAATTTAGTTTTTAATTCTTCCAATTGTTTTTCATCAGTTTGTGTCCAATTGATAGGTTCTGATTTTGCTAATTTCTCATATAAAAATTTGACACTCTGGGAATAGTTTTCAATCCACCACCGACAGTATCCAAATAGGCCTAAAAGTTTTCTTACATCAGTTTTAGTAACTGGTGCAGGGATGGCTAGTATTCCTGAGATTCTATCTGGACTTAACTTTTTATTTCCTTTTTCAATTATATGACCTAAGTATGTAACCTGAGACTCTACAAACTGTAATTTGTCAGAGACTTTTAGGCCCTTTTCTCCCAAGAAATTTAAAAGATCGATACTGGTTTGCTTGACCTCAACCTGGTTTTCTCCTGATACTAATAAGTCATCCACATACTGTAAAATCTGGGTGTCATTCTCAGGGATAAACTGCTTTAACAATTCCTCCAGACCCTGCCCAAAGAGGGTGGGAGTGTCTGCAAATCCTTGTGGTAAACGAGTCCATCTTAGTTGTTGCTTTCTATGTGTTTCAGGGCACTCCCATTCAAAAGCAAACTAATTGCGGCTTTCTTAGGCCAAGGGACAAGACCAGAAAGCGTCTTTTAAATCAATTACTGTGAACCAGGCATGTTCAGTATGGATTTTACTTAGCAAAGTGTACGGATTAGATACTACAGGGTAGTTGGTAATAGTTTTTTTATTTACCTCTCTCAGATCTTGCACCAGTCTGAATTTGTTCTCTCCTTTCTTGACAGCTAGGATGGGTGTGTTGTGAGGGGACCTGCAGGGCTCTAGGATTCTTGCCGCTAACAAGTTTGTTATAATTGTGGCAAATCCTTTCCTCCCCACTGCTGAGAGGAGATATTGTTTAACCCTTATTGGTGGTGTTCCCTCTGGTATGTTTACTTTTATAGGGGTGATGTTTAAGTAGCCATATTTTCCTTCCTCTGCCCATACGTTTGTGTTAATCTCAGCTAGATCTTCAATGGCTAACTTCATCATTTGTACAAGCATTCTTCCCTCTTTTGGAATGATCCCCACCCTTAGCTGCACTTGCAAGTCTTGTCCTAACAAGTTGTTCTCAATGTTCGGTAGATATATCAGATTTGTGATACATCTTCTTGAATTTCCCCTGACTTCTACACTCTCAATCACAGAAGCTTTAAAGGGCTTCCCTTCTGCACCTATAACATCACATAATCTTTTTCCTATTGTCAATCCAGTGGGGAGCTGTTTAAGACTGGATTTCTCCGCCCCTGTGTCAACAAGAAATTCAATTTCTTCATAGTGGGGACCCACTTCTAGGTTTACAATGGGCTCTTCATGATATTTATTTGGGTCCCCCATCTTGTAGAGCCCATGACACCCCTAATCTTCTTTATTTTCCTCTTTTAACCATTTTTCGAGGGTTTCCTGTTGTAAGAGACGGTCCGAAGATCCCTCATCTGCCTCACGACCATCGTCAAGGACAGAGACTGAAACCCCTAAAAGGACTCTAAAACCCAACACAGGAGTTCTGGCCTGGCTGGGGTGGGATGTTTGCCAAGTGTTGCCTGCAGGTGTATTCAATGGAAAAACCCGGCACGCATTTCCATCAGAACATCAGAACCTGAGCAGAAACAATGGGCAAGTCACGGTGAATTGACTGCACTTGCTGACGGCCGTACCTGTTCCCGTTAACACTGTGCTTGCTGGCGGCTGACCTGTTCTCAATTCTCTCAAGACGAACACACCGTGATGATTTCCCCACCTTTTGGCCAACTGCCTGTCGCTTTGGAAAGGACTATAAGGACCCCTGAGTTAACCAAAGACTTTGAGATCTCCCCACGGAAGAAGACGGATCTATTGGCTGGGCCACGAGGACTTTGTCTCTCCGTTGGTAGCTATTACCCACCCCTTCTTTCTCTTTTCTCGCTGTCCTTTATTTCCCTTCAAATCCTTCTATCGCATTTGATGTTGGCACTAATAAAAGTGCATTTGTTTTGATGAATACTGAAATCCCCTCTGTGTTGTTTTTTTGCACTCTGAGATCCTTAAAACGAACCATCACGAACCCCGCTTGTATTAGCGGATCGTGACACCTGTTCTCTTACTATCCTTTCATCAAGGGTGGCCTTTTTGCATTCTCTCCTGAGGTGTCCTTCTTCTCCACAGTAACAACAGGTTCTGGTCTATCCCGGTCTCGGGGCAGTATTCCAAGGTAAAACCCCTCTTCCCCTTCCTCGTCCTAGTGGAGGTCTTGTGCTCTCTCCACTCCGAGGGTTTTTACCATCATCTTTATTGTTCACTAAGTCTTTTACACTCTCTCTTGCTACTGCTACCATAATCCTGGTTTTTGTTCTAGTTTTCTCTTCTTCACTCCTCAAGTACACTTTTAATGCCTCTCTCAACAATTCATTTATCCCCCTTTCTTGCCAATCTTCAAGTCTCTCTAGCTTTCTCTGGATATCTGCCCAGGATTTTGTCGCAAACTGGAGTTTCAGAAAAACTTGGCCCTCTACACAGTCAGGGTCCAGATTTGAGTATTGATGGAAATTTTGTCTAAGTCTGTTCAGCCAGGCTGCAGGCGTCTCATCTTTTTCTTGCGATCCATCAAAAGCAAGCTTGGTGTTACTCTGTCCGGGGACTGACTCTTTGATCCCTCTTACAATCAATCTCCTAAAATCCTCCATACTCCTGCAACCTTCTTCCTGGTTTGGGTCCCAGCCAGGGTTAACTACTGGGAGCTTCTGCTCTCCAGGTGGGCCTGTACAGTTCTCTCTCTCCCATGCCCTTATTCCTGCTGTTCTTATTAGCTTTACTTCTTCTGGGTTGAACAATATATTTAGAATAGAATTTAATTCCCTCCATGTGTATATACTGGGACCTAGGAACTGATCAACTTGATTTGCTATCCCCACAGGATTTTTTACAAGTCTTTTAAACTCTTTCTTAAAGTTTTTTACTTCTGAGGCAGTTAGGGGGGCATTAACGAACCCTATTTGCCCTGCTACACCATTCATGGGTACCTCCCTTAAGGGAAATAGCTTTGTCTTCGACTGAGTGTTTTGATAGGGTCCCTCCAGGGCTTCTGCAACCTGTGTCCCTCTAGCATTATGGACTGTCTTTTCCACCTCCCAATTCGGAGGAGGTGTAGGGATTGCTGATGGTATAGGAGGCATTTGGTTATTGCTTGTTGGTGTCTCAGGTAGGGTGAAATGAAAGGGGTTAGTTTGTGAAATGGGGGAATTAAGGTGTGGGGGACATGGTAGAGACGGGGAGGGCAATGGAGGGGCTGAGGAGGCAGGGGGCGGAATAGTAGGGGACACCCCTATTGTGGAGCTGGCAGATGGAGGAGTTAGTAGCGGAGGGGCTGGGAAGGTAGGGGGAGGAATTGTAGGGGACACCCCTATTGTGGAGCTGGCAGATGGAGGGGTTAGTAGCGGAGGGGCTGGGATTGTTAGTGGGGAGGAATAAAGTGGGGTGGTTGGGGGCAAAGTTGGAGGACTAATGGGTAACAGGGGAGGGCTGCTAGGTAGTATTTGTGGAACTTGTGGGTATATTGGGGGAGGAGGAGGAGGTAGATGGTCAAGAGGGTCCCACTGCTTATTTTCTTCCTTCCTCTCCTCTTTTTCATCTACTTTCTCTCTCTCTTTCAACTTACAAATTTTTGTCACCTCTTCTTTGAACGTGCTGTTTTGCTAACAAGTAGCATAGCGTATTTGCTCGCTACAGGTGTTCTCCTGAGCTCTTAAATATTGATTTAACTGATCACACATACACAAATCTGTGGTTCCACACCACGGCCACTGATTAGATAAATCTAAAGCTGGCCAAACTTCAACGCAATAATGGATCATCTTGATCTTACTTAGATCTTTAGTTCTATCATTACTTTCCCACGATTCTGACATTCGCCTTAGTGGGCTTTCCGGTGGGATGTTCTTAATCTTGTTACTTTCCTCTACTTCTTTCTTTTTACTAGCCTTGCTCATGCATTCACCCATTTTCACAGAATCTTTCCACACTCACACTGGTACCCGTAAGTAGCCGGTAAGACTCGCCCTCAGAGTCTCGGCCACTACCCCCGCCAGTACCCACACTCAGGAGCCCCGGAAGCAGTCTGGAAGACCCGCCCTTAGGGTCTCAGCCCCTGCCCCTGCAAGCCCCGTGGTACTCGGGAATGGTCTGGTTCCTGCCCCCCTCTCTTTTGGGCCCAGCCACCACCCCAGCCAATACCCTCTTGCGCCCCTGTACACCAGGCAATCCCCGTAGACAGCCGGTCGGCCTGGGCCCAGGGAGTCAGCACTGCCTACTGCCGGGACTGAGTGTACAGTGTGTAGCTCACTCACTCACCCTACTGCCAAGCTTCCTACACCAGCTGAAACTTGTTTCCCTACCTCTCATGTTCGGTCGATACACCTCTCTCTAAGTGCCTATCGACCCCTGTCACGCTGCACCCCGTGTAGGTCACCCCAGCCAGTATCCACGGGTTCTGAAAGATCAAGCACTCCTCCCGCCTTGAGTTACTCTGAACTCCCTGAACTTGCGCAGTGTGTGCCTATCCTGGACACCCGCAGACACCCCGGGCCGTGCCTCGGCCAGTGCTCTCAAACACTCCCCACACGTTGAGCTATCCTAAGCTCCCGGTACTAGTGTAGTACGTGCCTCACGCACTTGCCCTCAGCCTTCCCGCACGCTTGGGACGGCCTCGGTGGCCCACCCCCGTTGGGAGGGCCTGCCCCACAAACAGCCTCTCACGGGCCACTCACACCCTAGGTTTCCTCCGCCCACTCGGAGGGGGGCCTCTAAGCCCCTGGGAGCGCTTTATTCACTCGCTTCCTCCTTTTCCCAATGGGCTCCTTTGCAGGAGTCACCACACGGTACTCAGAAGCCACACTCACTCGGGGGGGCCCAGGATGGTCCCTCCCCACACTCACTCGCCTCCCGTCACTAGGTCTTACCGAGTGCTCCTCAGCAGTGTATAGCTCTTCCTGGTGCTCCGCAGCAATGTCCCACGATGCTAGAGAGCGATGCTAGAGAGCGTGGTTTTCTTGATCCGGGGTGGGGGCCAGCATTCCCAGAGGTTCGGAGCCAGATGACGTCCACTTCTGTCCTCTTCTGTCCTCTTCTATCCTCTTCTGGGTGTGGCCACTCCCGGGTTTCGGCACCATCTGAGAAAAATTGGGCAGGAGACGATGTTTCCTCCTTTAAATGCCTTTATTAAAGTATCAGCTCTTTTAGAAGCAGGCGCCTCAGGGGGGTGGGGTGGCCTCCACCGCAGTGCTGAGAAGGAGGGGGGGGCTGGACACTCTGCTGCTGCACACAGCTGAGTGGGGAATTAGCCTCCCCCCCTCACGGGAGCATGCTCCCGACAATTCCAGTCCAATGTGATTTCCACTGATGAGTCGGATGTTCAGACTGCTCTTCTGGTCACGGCGAGATCTAAAGGTCCTGGCACCAATTGGCTTGTACTCTTCAGTCTTTATGGTTATTATTCTTTTTGTTTTAAGTTGTTGTTAAAGAGTCTTA